>OX387256.1:180450-195450 GCA_947562095.1 Branchellion lobata | reverse complement strand
ACACACACACACACACACACACACACACACACACACACACACACACACACACACACACACACACACACAAACACACACACACACACACACACACACACACACACACACCTTGAAGCCCAGTACATGCCTTGAAAAGCCACATTCATATTGCTATTCAGTCCTTCCATCTCTTCAAACCTCGACATTATTACCTGATTATTGCATAACAAATTAAAAATTTATAATTATTAATTTTAAAAAGTTGATTTGTTGATTGTAATTAATTTAAAGTAACAAATTGGATGATAATTATTTAAAAAGTCATCTCTTTGTTCCTGAATTATTTTTCAAGATTTGTGCTTTCATAATCGTCTCTATCCAAAACAACCATCAATTGTCGTCTGTCTTCCCCGCTACCAATGTGTCTTACACGTATTATTGTATTGATGTATTGATTTATTGATGTATTATTGTATTGGTGTATTGATGTTTTGGTGTATTTTTAATACGTATTTCTGTAATTTTCAATAGCGTTTTTTTGTATTTTTCAATTGAGTATTGGTGTATTTATCAATTATGTGGCGGTATATTGTTTCATTTTATAATTACCTATTGGTTTATTTTTTTAATTAAGTATTGGTGTATTAGTGTTTTTTATTTTGTATTGTTGTATTTTCTAATTACGTATCAGTGTCTTTGTGTATTTTTGTCATACCCTGGTGTGTTTGTGTATTTTTGTCATACCCTGGTGTGTAGCGGTGTATTTTTGTCATACCCTGGTGTGTAGCGGTGTATTTTTGTCATACCCTGGTGTGTAGCGGTGTATTTTTGTCATACCCTGGTGTGTAGCGGTGTATTTTTGTCATACCCTGGTGTGTAGCGGTGTATTTTTGTCATACCCTGGTGTGTAGCGGTGTATTTTTGTCATACCCTGGTGTGTAGCGGTGTATTTTTGTCATACCCTGGTGTGTAGCGGTGTATTTTTGTCATACCCTGGTGTGTAGCGGTGTATTTTTGTCATACCCTGGTGTGTAGCGGTGTATTTTTGTCATACCCTGGTGTGTAGCGGTGTATTTTTGTCATACCCTGGTGTGTAGCGGTGTATTTTTGTCATACCCTGGTGTGTAGCGGTGTATTTTTGTCATACCCTGGTGTGTAGCGGTGTATTTTTGTCATACCCTGGTGTGTAGCGGTGTATTTTTGTCATACCCTGGTGTGTAGCGGTGTATTTTTGTCATACCCTGGTGTGTAGCGGTGTATTTTCAACACGTGTTGGTATTCTTGAGTGACCTCGAAACTCTAGGGCTCGATGTCGCTGTAATAATGTTCATGTTCGTAATGTTTTGTGTTACACTGTATTTTATTGTGTTATATTGTATTGTATTGTATTGTATTGTATTGTATTGTATTATATTGTATTGTATTGTATTGTATAATATTGTTATGTATTGTGTTGTATTGTATTGTTTTGTATTGTATTGTATAGTATTGTATTTTATTGGTTTATCCTTCCATCATGCATGGTGTATTGACGTATCTGCATTGCATATTGATTTCGTTGTTTATTAACCTCCATGTATTAGCGTACTGTGTATTGTGTATTGTGCAATGTGTATTGTGTATACAATAAGGTTAGGTATTTGCTAATTTTGTTGTCTTAACTCGTTCGAAAGATGGCCTAACCAATTATTATTAATTCAATTTAATTATTTTTAATACTTTTCTAACCAACTTCATCCTCTTTCTCCTCATACGCAAATGCCCCGCCGTTTTGTGAGCCTTTGTGAATATCTCAGCATTTCAGAAATATTTACAAAAGTTACTTAAAGATTTTATGTTGGAAGAATATATTGGAGATATTTCTGGAATATATTGGAGATATTTCTGGAATATATTGGAGATATTTCTGGAATATATTGGAGATATTTCTGGAATATATTGGAGATATTTCTGGAATATATTGGAGATATTTCTGGAATATATTGGAGATATTTCTGGAATATATTGGAGATATTTCTGGAATATATTGGAGATATTTCTGGAATATATTGGAGATATTTCTGGAATATATTGGAGATATTTCTGGAATATATTGGAGATATTTCTGGAATATATTGGAGATATTTCTGGAATATATTGGAGATATTTCTGGAATATATTGGAGATATTTCTGGAATATATTGGAGATATTTCTGGAATATATTGGAGATATTTCTGGAATATATTGGAGATATTTCTGGAATATATTGGAGATATTTCTGGAATATATTGGAGATATTTCTGGAATATATTGGAGATATTTCTGGAATATATTGGAGATATTTCTGGAATATATTGGAGATATTTCTGGAATATATTGGAGATATTTCTGGAATATATTGGAGATATTTCTGGAATATATTGGAGATATTTCTGGAATATATTGGAGATATTTCTGGAATATATTGGAGATATTTCTGGAATATATTGGAGATATTTCTGGAATATATTGGAGATATTTCTGGAATATATTGGAGATATTTCTGGAATATATTGGAGATATTTCTGAGTTTATTTTTAATTTTTAAAAAGTTGAAAACATTTTAAAAATTGTTGAATGCATATGAGTGAGTATGAGAATAGCGAACTAGGGTGATTGTTCGAAGGCACATCAAGCAGTCATTTGTTCCATCATGTTTCTTAAAGCACATTATTCTCAATTATAAATTCTGATTATTTAGTATTTTTCATCTTTTTAATCATAATTTTTTTTTATTTTTAGCACATTTTATGATTTTTATAATTATTTTAATTTTAATTGTCATTTAATTTATTTAGATCTTTATTACTTAAAAAATAGATGCAAATAATTTAGAGAGGTAGGGTCATGTTTTCATCGCCTCCTTCTCCTCCTCCTCATCTTCCTCCTCCTCCTCCTCATCTTCCTCCTTCTCCTCCTCCTCATCTTCCTCCTCCTCCTCTTCCTCCTCTTTCTCCTCCTCTTTCTCCTTCTCCTCCTCCTTCTTCCTCCTCTTCTTTCTCTTCATCCTCTTCCTCTTCCTCCTCCTTCCCTTCTTTCAAGAGTCTCTACCGACTGAAACCCGGTTGTTTGAGCATTTTCATGCTTCAAATGGAAAAACAAGATTGTTCGTTTTTGTCAATTATTCAAATTTCAGATTAGAAAGTAATTATAAGACTAATCGAATTAAAAAACTGTCAAATTAAAAAATTCTGTGTTGTGCCATTAAACCTGAGATGCAAATAAAGAGTAAAAAATGAAAAAAAAAACAAAATATGAAACTCAAACTGGCATTTTTCTCCTCCGATGGGGTTAACAGCGCCTCGACTGCAAGCACGGCTGTCATTGTGAATTCCAACCACCTTCAAATAACAAAGTTCGTTGCCCAGGCCGAGTCTGACTCACGCTCAAAAGAGCTGAAATGGAGGAGAGCAGTCACGTGGTGTGTGGCATCAAAGACCACGGAAGAGCTGGAGACTGGAATTGGTTTGAAGGATAGTTTAATAGTTGTTATGACCTTTAATTATGACCTCTCATACCTTTGAATGGTGAAACAATTATAATTAATTAATATTTTATTAATGTACGAGTGTAATTAATTACAACTTGCTTGGACACCTCAGTTGCTCGCCTTGATGCCTTGAAAACTGCACTTAATATTAGCAAGTCTTTTCGATTTATTGAATCTCTTCCTTCAACTGATATTTCATCAAACCTTTCACTCGCCCCTTCTTCCATCATTCATAGTCTAGGCTTCACCTTTGACTCTTCACTTTCTTTCTTACCACAAATTAATTCTGTAGCTAAATCATCTTTTTTCATCTTCGCTGTATCAAACAACTGAAACCTTTCCTAGACAAACCAACCCTCAAACTACTAGTTCCTTCGCTTATTTTGTCCCGCTTTGACTAATGTAACTCTTCATACTATGGACTCCCAGAGACCACGCTACACACTCTCACCAAAGCTTTCAATAGCACTGCCCGCTTAGTTTCTGGCACTCATAAATTCTCTTTTCTAACTCCTACCCATATCTCTTTACACCGGTTGCCTCTTAAAAAAAGATCAATTTTAAAAAATCTGCACTCTCGTGTTTAAAATATAAAAAAAAATCACTTACCTAACTACTTAGCTGACCTTTTCAAGTTGCCTTCTCGTAAGGGACTGAGATCTTCTACTTATTCTCATTTTTTGGATACCTTCCAATAGTACTTATGCTAAATCTGCACTTACCTACTGTGGCCTCCTTCTATGGAACTCTCTTCCCCCCAATCTCACCTCTATTAATTTTCTACTTTCATTTCGTAAAGCCCCTAAGACTTTGTAGTTTAAACAGTTCGTAGCAGAGCGCTCTTGAAAAGTGTGGAATCAGCGCTACATAAAGGGTTTTGTTAGATTAGATTGAAATAAAAGCTGAGAGTTGTTGTAACTGAAAATATTTGTGGAAAATTATAGTCTGATTGGATGAAAAGTTAAAATTATTTTGAATATTTAAAAAAATTAATTAATTAATTAAATTTAATTCAAGTAAAAAATTGAATGTTTCAAAATTATTGAACACGACGAAATAAAGAGAAAGTAGACAAGCAAACACGACAAAGAATTTAAAAAACAATGAAAACCTTTCTGAAAAACGATCCACAAACTGAACAGTAACAAAGAAAATGAACAAATAACAAACAATAAAAAAAACAATATAAAAAACAATATAAAAAAAATATATAAAACAAAGAAAAAACAATATAAAAACAAAAAAAAACAATATAAAAACAATATAAAAACAATAAAAAAAATAGTTAGAAAGCAAGACCTCGCCAAACACAGAGGAACACCGTCTCATGGTCCAAAGAACACTCCTTGTCGTGCTACAGCGCCTCTCACGACACACCAAGCAGTGCGGGCGTCACTCAGTCAAAGATCATTCACTCCTCTGCACTGTGAATGTATGGCCGCTTCGAACTGCCTGCATCGGCACTAGACAAATGTTCTGATTTGATTGGATTGAAGGGGGGTAGAAGTGGTATAAGATTAGATTAGATTGAAAAAGATTGTATAAGATTAGATTAGATTAGAGAAAATTGTATAAGATTAGATTAGATTAGAGAAAATTGTATAAGATTAGATTAGATTAAAAGAGATTGTATAAGATTAGATTAAAAGGAAATTTTATAAGATAAGAATAAATCTGATAAGATTAGATAAAGTTATTTTAACATAGGTTAGAGTAGGACAATGATAAACAGGAAGGAGTTTTTGAACACTATGCACTGAGCGCTATAAAAATGTTTTGGTTGGCTGGACTGGCAGGAAACTTTGTGAGTGTGGCCTTCTTGAGCTGTGCATGCTTACTCAGCGAGGAATCAAGTTTTGTGTGTGTGTGTGTGTGTGTGTGTGTATGTGTGTGTGTGTGTGTGTGTGTGTGTGTGTGTGTGTGTGTGTGTGTATGTGTGTGTGTGTGTGTACGTGTACGTGTGTGTATTTATGTATGCATGTATGTATGTATGTATGTATGTATGTATGTATGTATGTATGTATGTATGTATGTATGTATGTATGTATGTATGTATGTATGTATGTATGTATGTATGCATGTATGTATGTATGTATGTATGTACGTATGTATGTACGATTTTGTGTCTGTACAAACACAAGTATAACGCATTGATTATGTTTATGGTCGTCTTCTTGTGAATATTTATAATTCTTACTAAGTAGGCATACGTGGATTGGCGTCAGAATGGACGGCATAAAGACTCACGTCTGCCTGCATACACACATTTAATCATATATCTATGCGAATACCCTCAAAATTGTGTGTATCTCCTTGCGTATCTAATCATATATCTATGCGAATACCCTCAAAATTGTGTGTATCTCCTTGCGTATCTAATCATATATCTATTCAATACTCTCTATACACCGCGTCTCTCCATAATATTTCTAGTGATATATTTTTTTTAATGATTTATTTAAAGTTTTCCATAAATTTTGTAGTTATATTCTCACTAATCGCTCCAAGTTGTGCAAGTATCTCCAATAACCTCTGAAGAGGGTGTACATTCAATTCTTGCTGAAGATCATTTGTTTTCAGAAATGTACCCACTATAGATACACTGTGAGTATTCAGCAAGCTAGCTCTGATACTATCTATAGATCGTGTGTATTTACCCATTTGTCGGGTATTTTGTCTTATATAATGTCTTGCAATTCTGTGTACTTGATCACTACATATATTTTTTATTGTTGTATATTTTTTTGTTCATTGTATATATATCTATTTATTGTATATATTTTTTGTTTATTGTATATATATATATATATATATATATATATATATATATATATATATATATATATATATATATATATATATATATATATATATATATATATATATATATATATATATATATATATATATATATATATATATATATATATATATATATATATATTTCATTTTTCCTGTTGTATTTACTTTTGTATTTCATTTATGTTTACTATGTAACTAATTAAAACTATTAATAAAGCTTAAAACCTTGCAAATGGCGTGATTTTTACTTTTATTTTAATTATTCTTAATTTATATTACTAATTAAACATTTATATCAGATAAATGACTCTATAATTATTTTTTTATCTCCAGACATTCCTTTGTGTGTGTCATTCTCTGTGCTTTGCTGTTGTTTACATTATTTTGTTGTTGTTTATATTATTTTGCTGTTGTTTACATTATTTTGCTGTTGTTTACCTTATTTTGTTGTTGTTTACATTATTTTGCTGTTGTTTACATTATTTTGCTGTTGTTTACATTATTTTGCTGTTGTTTACATTATTTTGCTGTTGTTTACATTATTTTGCTGTTGTTTACATTATTTTGCTGTTGTTTAAATTATTTTGCTGTTGTTTACATTATTTTGTTGTTGTTTACCTTATTTAAAATTTCCCAAACAGCTTTTACCTTTATATGGGCTATATATCTATATAGAAGCGTGTGGCTGTGACAGTGAGTGACCTAACATTATATGTAGGTGAAGTAAACAGAAGAATAATTAAAAGAATGTGTGTGTGTGTGTGTGTGTGTGTGTGTGTGTGTGTGTGTGTGTGTGTGTGTGTGTGTGTGTGTGTGTGTGTGTGTGTGTGTGTGTGTTTGTGCGTGTGTGTGTGTGTGTGTGTGTGTGTGTGTGTGTGTGTGTGTGTGTGTGTGTGTGTGTGTGTGTGTGTGTGTGTGTGTGTGTGTGTGTGTGTGTGTGTGTGTGTGTGTGTGTGTGTGTGTGTGTGTGTGTGTGTGTGTGTGTGTGTGTGTGTGTGTGTGTGTGTGTGTGTGTGTGTGTGTGTGTGTGTGTGTGTGTGTGTGTGTGTGTGTGTGTGTGTGTGTGTTTTTATGCGTGTCTGTTTGCACGTGTGAATGTATGTGCGTGCGCGTGTGCGTGTGTGTTTTGGCTCTGTTATCAATCATAGAGCGCAGACGAGAAAGGCATTTCACTGGTATAGTGTGGTTGACTATTAAAGAGGTCAAAAAACTGTATGTTTTCAGCAATTTTCAAAACAACATTCGGGGCTATCGATTGAATCCAATTGAGATTACCAATTAATTAAAGCCAATCAATTCGAATTAATTAATCAAATTAACATTTAAATTATGATTTTAACCCTTCAATCAGCCGCCGTTCGTAGATTGTCTAGTTAGATGCGTTTTGAAGGGTCCAAGAATGTGAGAGTTGACAGATTCTTGCTAACTCACTAATATCCTGCTTGTGTGGCTTGTTACTTTCCTCGCAGTGGCTTCTACACTGTCATTAACATTGGTAGATACCTGTTAGATGATATCAGTATATAACTGTTATCATTCTGTTTGAGGCTCTTGAAGAGTGTGTACTAAGCGCTATACAAATGCTTCGATTAGATTGACCCCTTTCCAAGGCGTGGACTTCACCGAATGACTTCCAAAGGAGGTGCCACGAACCTCTCAAAGCCCCACTGAACTTCCAAGCACAACCCTGCCCTTCGTCATATCCCCCTCCATACCCCCAACCAGTCAACATCTTCAAGCTCTGAACACTCATCCATCCATCCATCAATCCTTCCAAATACTTCTCCATCCATCCATCCATCCATCAATCCTTCCATACTCCTCCATCCATCCATCCTTCCATCCATCCATCCATCCATCAATCCTTCCATACTCCTCCATCCTTCCATCCATCCTTCCTTCCATCCATACATCCTTCCATCCATTCATCCATCCATCCATCAATCCTTCCATACTCCTCCATCCTTCCATCCATCCATCAATTCTTCCAAATACTCCTCTATCCATCCATTCACCGATCGATTTCCTCAAATACTAATCCATCAAAGCGTTCTTCCATCTTGAACACTAATTCGTTTTCCGTCCATCACTTGTCCGCCTCTTCAGCCCACGCTCCATTGCACCCATGCAATGATGCAAAGTACCAGCAACTTTGATGCAGGTAGGTTGATTGGTCGACTGTTACACTTAGTGAGGTTGACTGGCAATAATTAGACTTTTGAATGGAATGACATTGCATATGCAATCAGGTTAATTCTTCTAAAGAATCCAATGACTTGTTCTATAGTCTTTGTTGCAGCAAATCCAGACAGACGCTGGAAATGGTACAGAACATGGTGAACAATCGGAATAATAGAAAAAATAGAATTGATAATAACAATGAAAATATGTTTGTTATGTTCATATTATGATTATATCAATCCGTGATGGCATTTATCATGTGAGCAGATACATTCTTTACTTATTTTTTGATTGGTTCAAAAATACAGTATCTAAAGCTGATATGACATCTAAAGCTGATATGACATCTAAAGCTGATATGACATCTAAAGCTGATATGACATCTAAAGCTGATATGACCCGCAGTGTGCCCAATCATTTTGATTGAGATGCCATGCTTCGACTTCATCTGCTCCAATTTAATCTCGGCTGATCTATTTAAATTGATTATCGCTCAATCTAATTTTAGAGCTTCTAATCTCACACCATATAGGCTCTTCCTAATCTTCTCAACAACAATAGATAATTGTGAATAATATCAATAACAACAATGAATAATAATTAATAATATTAATAACAACAATGAATAATAATTAATAATATTAATAACAACAATGAAAAATGATTAATAATATTAATAACAACAATGAATAATATTAATAAAAATAACCCCTAAATAAAGAACACTGCCAAGATGATGCTGAATTTGAAAAAAAAGATGACGACGATGATGACGATGATGACGATGATGTTGGTGATGATGAGGATGATGATAATGGTGATGATGATGATGATGATGATGATGATGATGATGATGATGATGATGATGATGATGATGATGATGATGATGATGATGATGATGATGATGATGATGATGATGATGATGATGATGATGATGATGATGATGATGATGATGATGATGATGATGATGATGATGATGATGATGATGATGATGATGATGATGATGATGATGATGATGATGATGATGATGATGATGATGATGATGATGATGATGATGATGATGATGATGATGATGATCATCATCATGATCATCATCATCATCATGATCATGATGATGATCATGATGATGATGACGACAAGGATGGTGATGGCTATGTGAGTGAGGTGCCTCAGGGTATTATGATGTCATCCTTCATTCTTATCATTCCTACACCTTGTCCCTTGTAACGTATGAAAAACGCACACACACGCACACACATGCACACACACACACACACACACACACACACACACACACACACACACACACACACACACACACACACACACACACACACACACACACACACACACACACACACACACACACACACACACACACACACACACACACACACACACACACACACACACACACACACACACACACACACACACACACACACACACACACACACACACACACACACACACACACACACACACACACACACACACACACACACACACACACACACACACACACACACACACACACACACACACACACACACACACACACACACACACACACACACACACACACACACACACACACACACACACACACACACACACACACACACACACACACACACACACACACACACACACACACACACACGCACAATTATTCAAAGTTTATAAAAATATTTCAATTAATAAATAAATCAATATTTTTTCCTAATTAAAATATCACTTACCAATGTATAAATTGAAACAATCGCTTTTCATGATGAGTGCGTACACGTGGTTTGCACTACGGCGTGGGAGGTTCATGACCTTCCCACCTGCCCTTCCTCCCAACCTGTGTCAACCTCACCATGACCTTCCCACCTGCCCTTCCTCCCAACCTGTGTCAACCTCACCATGACCTTCCCACCTGCCCTTCCTCCCAACCTGTGTCAACCTCACCATGACCTTCCCATCTGCCCTCCCTCCCAGCCTGTGTCAACCTCACCATGACCTTCCCACCTGCCCTCCCTCCCAACCTGTGTCAACCTCACCATGACCTTCCCATCTGCCCTCCCTCCCAGCCTGTGTCAACCTCACCATGACCTTCCCATCTGCCCTCCCTCCCAACCTGTGTCAACCTCACCATGACCTTCCCACCTGCCCTTCCTCCCAACCTGTGTCAACCTCACCATGACCTTCCCATCTGCCCTTCCTCCCAACCTGTGTCAACCTCACCATGACCTTCCCACCTGCCCTCCCTCCCAACCTGTGTCAACCTCACCATGACCTTCCCACCTGCCCTTCCTCCCAACCTGTGTCAACCTCACCATGACCTTCCCACCTGCCCTCCCTCCCAACCTGTGTCAACCTCACCATGACCTTCCCACCTGCCCTCCCTCCCAACCTGTGTCAACCTCACCATGACCTTCCCACCTGCCCTCCCTCCCAGCCTGTGTCAACCTCACACATAAAAACGCTCCTCACACCACCAAAGACTCTCAGAAAAAAGAAGCCACATTAAACTGCCAGACCTTTCAACCTTCGAAGCCACATTAAACTGCCGGACCTTTCAACCTTCGAAGCCACATTAAACTGCTAGACTTTTGAGTCTTCAAAACGAATAAAAAATTCTTCTCACACTTCAAAGCACCACCCCCCACTCCCATGCACTCCCCCTTCCATGCACCCCCACACCCCGCCCCTCCCCCCCCCCCCCTTCCCCATGCACTCCCCTCCCCCCCCCCTTCCCCATGCACTCCCCTCCCCCCCCCCATGCACCCCCCATACACTCCTCACTCTCTTCCATTGATCCTCTTGGCGCTTTGAAACTTTATCTAGTATAATTTTTAGTATTATATTAATATTTTTATTAATGTTAATAGCAATATTATTATTTATTATTATTATTATTGTTATTATTATTATTAGTAGTATAATCATTATTATTGTAAATATAAATTCAATAGTTATAATAATAATAATAATTATTATTATTATTAATTTTAAATAAATTAATATTATTATTTTTGTTGTTGTTTATGATATTTTCATCCTTATTATTCATGTATTTTTTGAATATTAGTATTAATAAATCATTAATAATGGTATTTATATATAGCATTTTATTATCTTGTCCCTTCGTTATCATTGTTTTTTTTTATTTTTCTTTTTATTATTTTTATTCTTTTTGTTTTTCAATTATTTTTATTATTATTTTGTTGTTATTTTTTCATGATTTTTATCATGCAATAATCTACACAAAAATCTGTCTATAATTTTTTGCATTCCACAGCCTGTATGGATTGTATCAAGTTTGTTATGATAGTGTATCAAATGTGTCTTGAATGTGCTGAAGACGTGTGTTGAATGGGTGAAGGATGAATCTTCCCAATCTTCCTCACCCTCCTCTCCATCCTTCTCATCTTCCTCATTCTTCCCCTCTTCCGCATCCTCTTCATCCTCCTTCTCCTCTCCATCCTTTTCATCTTCCTCATTCTTCCCCTCCTCCGCATCCTCTTTCCCATCCTCCTCCTCTTCCCCACCCTCCCCATCCTTTTCACCCTGCTTTCCTGTTCTTTTTGCTTCTTCTGCTCTTTTTCTTCTTCTTTCTCTTTTTTTCTCTAACTTTCACTTACTCCTCCAACTCCTTTCCACTTCCACTAACTCCTCCTTCTCACTCCCTTCTAACTCCTCTTCCTCCTCCTTCTTTCCCAACTTTCAGACCACACTCAGTGGAAAGTCACGTGTCTTTTGGAGAGTTTTTAATGACACTTGACTCTATAAAAAATCATCTCACGCGAATATACATTTTTATAGTCTTTATTGAAGCAAATCCAGACAAACGCTGGAAATGACACAGAACTTTGTTGTTTAAACAGTTCGTAGCAGAGCGTTTTTGAACAGTGTGTAATCAGCGCTATACAAATGATTTGATTAGATTGGAACATGGTGAACAGTCAAAGTGAAAGAAAAATCAACAATAACTGAATGTCATAAGAACCGTCAATTGCCTGTTGCAAGAAATCAAAAACTAACTATAGAATCAAACTTATGAATCTCAAAAATTTAGAGTTGAGTCATAGTTTATATTGAATGACTATTGAAGAATGTTTAATTAGGTTAATCTAAACTGGAATGTTAAAAGGTTCTAAAAAAATCAAAAGAAGAATTGTCTATTAAATCAAATTAATGAGTCTTAAAAATTGAGAATTGAATCATATCTTAAAACCACATAACATCACTATTGCAGTTATTTCAAGTTATTTCTTCATTTCTTCTATTTTCCTTCCCAACCATTTCTCATATTCACAAAGAAGTTTGTCTAGATACCACAATTCCTTGCAAACTTGTTCACTTTCTTGTTGATTAAGTTGGCAAACAGTATTTATGTAGGCGTTGGTTGACGATTTCACTGCATGTCTGTATTTCAAGAGAAAATGGCGGATTCGGCAATCTCTTTAAAATCTTTTCAAACTCTTCGCAAATAACCAAAACTATAACTCTTACCTAAATTAAATAATTTATAAATAATATTTGAAACTTTAAATTCCAAATAGTTAATAAAATAGGTTAAATAAAGTAAATTAAAGTAACGCGCACACACGCTTTCACGAAAGCACATATTTGTTTATGAACATTTATTTATTTAAAATTATTTATTTATTTAATTTTGTTAGTTAAATCATTTTATATAAACATAGATATTTTGAGAAAAAAAAGAAGAATAAAAAAACGAAGAGCGGTAATAAACAAAATTTTCTGTAGATGGGAAATGTTAAACAAATAAATGGCCAACTGAATAAATAATTGAATAAAAAAACAAATGAATAAATAAGAAAATAAATAAATGAACAAACAGACAACGAAATAGTTGTTTTAAATGAACAGACAACGAAATAGTTGTTTTAACTGAGAACATGAAAAAGATGATGAATACGTATGATGAATGATTACATATAGCGCTCATTTCAAAATCATGAACAGTTTAGTGAGGATATCTTCATTTATCGGGTTCAAAACTTCACTTTGGAGCTGCATTCATACAGAAAGCTGGGGAAAGTTTGATAGGTGAAGAGGCTCACACATGTGGTAACAAACTTCATGGTAACAAACACATGCGGAAAGTGAAATATTTAAATTTATGACACTTCATTCATGTCTCATATGTATTTTCTATGAATATTGTTCGTACATAGTACTGTGTGCACTCTTTAATGGGTAGATTTGAAAGGAAGCAACATGTATAGTTATATAAATAAGAATAGCTTATAAATAAGTTTAAATTTATGTGGTTCAGTAGCCTTGTATGGCCTGATCATGATAATGTTTAATAATATAATTATAAGCGTATAACTGGAGTTTATATGAATACATACAATGCTAATGTATTTATATTTTTTTGGTTATTTTTGTATATCGCTAGTATATACAAATATACATTTTTCAGTTGTTTACTTAATTTATTATTTATTCATTTAATTAAATTTATATAGTGAGTTTGTATGGATGGTCTAACGGCGTCTGTTAACATTCCTGTCGTGGCAGGCATTCCTGCTCATAGCTGCGCATGCAATGCATACGAGAGGTGAGGAATGAAAGAGTGGATGAGTAAGGAGGGGATGAGAAAGGGATGGATGAGTAAGGAGGGGATGAGTAAGGAGGGGATGAGAAAGGGATGGATGAGTAAGGAGGGTATGAGTAAGGAGGGGATGAGTAAGGAGGGGATGAGGGAGGGATGGAGAAGTGATGGAGAAGAAGAAACAAATAAAAAAGGCTAAATTAAGAAAAAAGTTCCAACAACATGAGACAACAAAGAAGTTTGAATTGAAAAGATGACAATGAAGAAAATATGTACAAGAGCAATGAACGAATAGTACATAGATTCAAAAACGTATCTCATTTCAGAAATAGGCCACAAAATGTATTTGAACACAAATTGTTTTCATAATAAAATATAATTATTTTTGACTCTATGTTCAAAAATAATTAAATCCCTGATGATTCTCTGCTGCAGAGAGGACTGTCAGGGAGTGGAAAAGTCAGCAGGAACAGATGTTGCTGGAGTATCTTCATGCCGCTTGTGACAACAACAACAACAACAACAAAAACATAAACGTCATCAACAACAACAACAACAATAAAAAAAACAGCAACACCAACAGCGGAAAAAACAACAAAATATCAACGTCGTCATCATTCAACATGGCAGACCTCAAAAGCAAACTGAATGAGAGCATAAGGCTGAAGGAGGAGGAGAAGGCGGAGCTGTTGAATGTTGGTGAATCAGTTGATTGGTTAATTGAGGCTATTAAACACTGATTAAGTACTTTTAATTAACTTGATCACTTTTCGTTTGTCAATGTTCGCCTAATTCGTTTTGAATAAATAACTGATAGATTCGAAAGGGCTTCGTTCAATTTTTTGAGTATTCAGGACTTAATCATTCTCAACATTAATCTTTTGTTTATAACAGATTCATTTCGACAAAGTAGCTTGCTTTGAGGAGATTATGTTGGTTGAGGAGATTATGTTGGTT
>OX387256.1:172950-175450 GCA_947562095.1 Branchellion lobata | reverse complement strand
TTTTCTTTCGTTTCTTGAATACATTTTTTCAATTTTTTTTGATACAATCTCTCTAACTTGATCCTCAGTTGATCCTAAGCTCATCTGAGGAAACCTAGTTCACCAACTATGCGCTATAAAAATAGACATTCATTTATTCGTGAATTTATATATTTTGGTCCCGAAGGAATCAATGAGCATGAATGAAGGCCCTTGAAGTTTTAAAAATTGAATGACATTTATGCAAAAGTAGTGTTGAAATTGGAGTTGGACTTGAGATAGAATTTAAATTACCCCATAAAAAGATTTTGAATGAATGAAATAGAGGATGCGGATGGTTTATTGGTGATGAATCAAAGCTTGATTGGAAACTATTTAATGGAAATCAATGGATCATGAAGGAGCTATGCTAGTGCTACAGGTGCTAAGGGGGAGGTGACGATGATGAGGATTGTTAATGGAAATATTTTTAAAAATCAATAAAAATAAAATAAAAAGAGAAATAAAATAAAAAGAGTGGTGGTGGAAGGAAGAGAAATAAAAAAAATTGAAAAGTGTTTGAGGGAGTTGCTGGAGGTGAAAATAAAAATAAAATATAATCAATAAATAAACAATTTCCTGAAAATAAATAAATAATTAAAAGAATGAAGGAGCAATAATGATAGGAAAGTGAAAAATATGAATAAATTAAATAGACGAAAAAGAAAAAAGTCATTAAAAAATAAGAATAATAATAATGATTAACAAGTATCAGTCCGTGTTCATTGAAAATTGTACACACTCCAGAAACCTGGTGAATAAAAAATAACAAAATTGTTATGATGACCCCCATAAGAATGAAAAGCACGTGATAGGATAATAGGACTGGCTAGTATTGAAGGGAATAAATAAACAAAACAACAATGAGTACTTAGGGATATTGTATATTATATTATATTATTGTATATTATATTATATTATTGTATATTATATTATATTATTGTATATTATATTATATTATTCTATATTATATTATATTATTCTATATTATATTATATTATTCTATATTATATTATATTATATTATATATTATATTATTATATATTATATGTTCAAACTAGGATTTATTGGATATAATTACATTTAATAAAATAAATAAAAAATAAAAAAAATTAAATAATGATATTATCGCCTAGAAGGCAAAAAAAAGCCAGTGTTACAAAGACATAATACCAGAAACATAGTAACAATATAAATCAGAATCTCAAAACTGAAAAAGAAAAGACAATTTAAAAAAAGAAAGCGCCAAATAAATGATATTCGAGAACTCTGCGAAGTTTACTTTTATGCTTGAAATTCAAACGCTTGGCACCAAGCAACTTATGCAACCCCAGCGACGTTGATGAGGAGAAGGAAGAAAAAAGTGAATGAAAAATAATAACTAATATTAATATTATTAATATAATAATTTTAATTTGGAAAATAATAACTAATATTAATATTATTAATAAAATAATTATAATTTGGAAAATAATAATTATAATGAGGTAATGTTAATAATAATGATAATTAAAAAAAATTAAATTAGAGATAATAAAAAAAGTCATAATAATAAATTTGACAATAAGCTTATAAATATAATTAAATTAGTAATTTTTTAATGATATTGATAATAATGATATTAATAATAATAATAATAATAATAATAATAATAATAATAATAATAATAATAAATAACAAAGAAAAGTTGAAATAAAGTTAAATTCCCACAGGCAAACCGAAGCGTGGGTATTTGTTGTGTGTGTATAAGCGGCAGCATAATAAGAAGAACAAGAAGTTAATAATAATAAAAATAATAATAATAAAATTAATGAAATGGAAGGAACTCACGTGTTTTGTTTGAATATTGTAATAAATATAACAATTATTAATACAAATATTATTGAAGCATTGAACACAGAAACTCACGAAAAGTATAAGTTGATGGGGGAGGGGGGGGGGGTGAAAGGTGGAAGGAGGGTGTTGTTGGGTGGGGAACAAAGTGGGTAGAATGGGTGGTGAGTGGGTGATTTGAGGTGGGTGGGATGGGTGGTGAGTGGGTGATTTGAGGTGGGTGGGATGGGTGGTGAGTGGGTGATTTGAGGTGGGTGGGATGGGTGGTGAGTGGGTGATTTGAGGTGGGTGGGATGGGTGGTGAGTGGGTGATTTGAGGTGGGTGGGATGGGTGGTGAGTGGGTGATTTGAAGTGGGTGGGATGGGTGGTGAGTGGGTGATTTGAAGTGGGTGGGATGGGTGGTGAGTGGGTGATTTGAGGTGGGTGGGATGGGTGGTGAGTGGGTGATTTGAGGTGGGTGGGATGGGTGGTGAGTGGGTGATTTGAAGTGGGTGGGATGGGTGGTGAGTGGGTGATTTGAAGTGGGTGGGATGGGTGGTGAGTGGGTGATTTGAGGTGGGTGGGATGGGTGGTGAGTGGGTGATTTGAGGTGGGTGGGATGGGTGGTGAGTGGGTGATTTGAGGTGGGTGAAATAGGGACGGATGAAT
>OX387256.1:160450-167950 GCA_947562095.1 Branchellion lobata | reverse complement strand
TGTTGTTGCTAGAAAAAGAGCCATTGGAGTTATTGAAGGGGCTGTTGTAGAAGGGGTTTTGTGGGTAGGGGGTGAGGTTGGGTGAAGAGTGGTGAGTCGAATCGATGGGGTGGGTCTCGGTGGGGGGGTGGCAAGACTGGTGGTTGTGCATGTCCGTGGTGGAAGAGGAGGACAGACTGGGTGGGGTAGATGAGGGTCATGGTCAGGATAAGGGTTTGGGTTGAGATGAAGGTAAAGGTTAGAATTGGCTGGATAGGGTTAAGTAAGGGTTAAGGGAAAGTTGGAGAAATGGAAAAATAATAGCTGAATTGGAAGTGAATTCATTGAAAGTGTTCATTTTAATTTGAATTCAAATAAAAATTCATTGAAATGAAAGAGGAAGAGTGTGGAGAGATGAGAATGGAAGTGTGTGGAGAGATGAGAATGGAAGAGTGTGGAGAGATGAGAATGGAAGAGTGTGGAGAGATGAGAATGGAAGAGTGTGGAGAGATGAGAATGGAAGAGTGTGGAGAGATGAGAATGGAAGAGTGTGGAGAGATGAGAACGGAAGAGTGTGGAGAGATGAGAATGGAAGAGTGTGGAGAGATGAGAATGGAAGAGTGTGGAGAGATGAGAATGGAAGAGTGTGGAGAGATGAGAATGGAAGAGTAAGAGGCAAGCAGACCTAACACTCGAGCCCGAGGAGTCAATGGCGTCGTGGCAGGGCAGGCTTGGGTAAGCCAGACTTCGAGAGAAGCTGCTGCTGCTGTTGTCGTTGATGTTGTTGTTGATGTTGTTGTGGTAGTTGTAGTTGTTGTTGCTGTTGTAAAGTTGATTGAGTCGCTGTTGATTGAAATATTGTTGTCTTAAACGTTGTTGATGCTGTTGTTGTTGTTGCAGTTGTTGTTGTTGCCATCGGTGTTGTTGTTGGGGTAGTGACGGGTCTATGGTGAGAAGACCGAAGGACTGGGCGAGGTTCGATCTTGTGATGCGAGGGTCCAAAGAGAGAGGGACGATAGAGGAGGTGGAAAGATCGTTGTTATAAAAAGATTTTTGTTGTTGTTGTTGGTTGTGTTGTAGTGTGTGTCGTTGTTGCTGGTTGTGTTGGTGGATGTATTGTTGATATTTTTGTTGTTGTGACGTTTTATCTTGTTGTTGTTGTTGGTTGCTGAACCTGGGGTATTGTTTATGTTGCGATTTTTTGTGATGACGTGGTAAGCTACTACTGCTGCTGCTGCTAGTGTTGCTGTTGTTGTTTTTGTTATTTTTATTTTTGTTATCATCGAGAATGTTGTTGTCAGAATCGTAGCCTTTGTTGTTGTTTGTGGTGCTTTTGACGTAGTGATGCAACTTGTGTTGATGTTGTTGTTGGTGTTGATGTTTGTGTTGTTGTTGATGCTGAGGTTGAAGTGGTCGATGTTGTTTGAGTGGAGATGAGTCGATATTCCTGTGAGAAAGAAGTGGAAACAAACTTGATAATTCAGAAAAAAAATCAATAAAAAAATAAAAGAGAATAGTTAGTTGAGGGGTGTGAGTTTGTGAAAGTAAACAAGGCGAACTGGTCATGATGACGATGATTATAAAAATTATGATAACGATGACGATGGAAAAAAAAACAATAATAATAATAAAAATGAAAAAATAATAAGAAAGAAGAATGGTGAAATTTACACCAAAAACAACAACAAAACCAACAGCCGCAAAAAAAAATACACACCACAACCACCAGTGTTTTCACAGCCACCCCCAAAGAATCTTCACTAACAAAACCCCCACAAACGAAAGACCCCCACGACACTCACCTTGGTGGAGGGGAGAGGTCACGGGAGTCGAGGACAGGGCTTGAGGGAGCGGACTTGTGCGAGGAGAGGCTCTGGCGGGGCTTGAGTGGCAGAGAGCGCTTGGAGTGAAGTGGTGATGTGACGTCATCCTTGCGGTAGTGGTGGCGTTTGTAGCTGGGGTAGAGGTTGGGAGTGGGTAACTTGGTGCTTAGCGACTCGCAAGAGCGCCTCAACTCCACTCTGCTTGACAACCCTGGTGCTCCTGTTGTGGGGGGGAGGTGGGTGGGGTGAAGTTGTGGGGGAGAGGTGGGTGGGGGGGTGTGAGGATGGGGTGAGGTGGATGGGATGAGGTTGTGGGGGGGAGGTGGGTGGGGCTGTGTGAGGATGGGGTGAGGTTGTGGGGGGGAGGTGGGTGTGGGTAAGGTTTTAGAGCAAAAATGTTATTTAATAGTGGATAGTTTTGGAATGGAGTGTTGTGATAGAGTGAGTGTAGTTGGGATGAATTTCGCGATGGGTTGGATGGGGGTGTTGTGATGATGGGTTGGTAAAACAAAATAAAGTTGAAAATGAATTAGTTAACCAAACAAGTACAAACGACTGAATAACAACAAGTACAACAACAAGACCACAACAAACACAACAAACAAAACAAAGACAAAAACAAACACAACAGACAAATAAAAAAACAACAACTACAACGACGAACACAACAACTACAACAACAAACACAACAACTACAACGACGAACACAACAACTACAACAACAAACACAACAAGTACAACGACGAACACAACAATTAAAACAACAAAAACAACAAGTACAACAACAAACACAACAAGTACAACAACAAACACAACAACTACAACGACGAACACAACAACTACAACGACGAACACAACAACTACAACGACAAACACAACAACTACAACAACAAACACAACAAGTACAACGAGCAACACAACAAGTACAACGACGAACGCACCCAGAGTAGACTTAGCTTGTTTGTTTCTGAGAACTTTATCCTTCAAGTTGTCCTCCATCGATTTCAACTGTGTCATTATAATAATGGATTTTCTAAGAACGAAAAAAGAATTATTAACGGAAATTAAACAAATAATTTATGCGAGCGCACAATCGCCCGCACGCACGCCCGCACGCACGCCCGCACGCACGCACGCACGCATGCACGCACGAATACAGGTATACACGCACGCACGCCCGCACGCACGCCCGCACGCACGCACGCACGTACGCCCGCACGCACGCACGCACGCCCGCACGCACGCACGCACGTACGCCCGCACGCACGCACGCACGCACGCACGCACGAATACAGGTATACACGCACGTACGAACACACGTACAGACGGAGAAACACACAAAAAGCGCCCAAAAGAGCGCAAACTTCAACCCCCCACCCACCTACCTTCTGCAACTTGAGCTTGTAGTCTTCCAGCCTCCCCTTCCTGATCTTCTTGCAGCCCGAGGCCTGCACCAGCTTGAGGGCGGCGTGGGTGATTTTGTCCTGCAGGTCGTACTCCAGACTCAACTTTGCCAACTCACTGCACTCCTGTTGGCAGGGGTAGGTTGGGAGGGTAAGGTTGGGGGGGTTAGGTTGGGGGGGTTGGGT
Organism: Branchellion lobata; assembly: GCA_947562095.1. Taxonomy (NCBI): domain Eukaryota; kingdom Metazoa; phylum Annelida; class Clitellata; order Hirudinida; family Piscicolidae; genus Branchellion; species Branchellion lobata. The sequence goes on along the minus strand of OX387256.1, from coordinate 164,559 downwards.
TGGGAGGGTGAAAGGTGTTTGGAAGGGGGGGTTTGAGATGGTGGAAGGTGATGGAAGGTTGAGAATGGTGAGTGGTGGGAGGGATGATGATGAATTCATCCCACTAGCCCCACCAAGCCAACCCTTGAAACCCCTGTCACTAACAACTTGTTCAGCAGAGTCCACGTGAGAGGCAATGCAGTAGGCTGTGCCCACCCTTCTCTGCACCCTGGGAGCCTTCTCACCCTTCTCCAGGGGGTAGTCTGCAGGCAGCTCCCCTGTCAGGGTCTGTGGAAGATTTGTGCAAAATTCAGCTTTCGTTGAATCCATCCTCCCTTTCACCCTTTCTCTTTCCAGCCACAATCGCGTACACCTCCAACACCTTCTTCTCTCTCCCCCTCTTCTCTTTCTTATCAACTCCCCATCACACCAACTCAACCTCCCTCCCCAAAACCGACCCTCTCTATTCAAACCCCCCCAACAAACCCCTCAAACAATCCTCCTCCAACCCCCAATAAACCCCTCAAAACACCCAAACACCACCACCAACAGCTTCTTGCAGACAAGCCTCCCTGAGAAGCTTGAGTTTTGCTTGCACCAAAGAGTCCAGCTGTTTCCGCTGCTCCTTCAGCTCAGCAAGCCTTTCCCTTGCTTTCGTCACTATCTCCTGGCTCTCCTTCGCTGTAGTGGTGGAGATTTTGAGGGTTGGGTGTTTTTGGGGGAGTTTTTTGGGGGTTGGGTGTTTTTGGGGAGGTTTTTTGAGGGTTGGGTGTTTTTGGGGGAGGTTTTTTGGGGGTTGGGTGGTTTTGGGTGAATGGACTGTGTGAGTGGATTATTTGTTGGTGGGTTAACAAACGGGAATTTTTTGGTGCATGGGTGGGTTAATTTTTGGTGGGCAAGTGGATGGATGGGTGTGTTGAGATTTTGAGTGGTGAATAGGGTTGGCTGCGCGGGTGGGTTTTTGCGGTGGTGAGCGTGAGGTGGTGAGTTGAATAGACGAAGTATAATGAGAGAAAACAAGAAGGGGGCTAACCACCAGTGCTTGCTCTGCCGGCAGCTAAGAGTTGTTCCGTCAGGGAATCCTTAGCATGGTTCTTGAGTGGGAGGGGCATGGGAGAAAGGGGTGTGGTTAGTGGAGATGGAGTGTGGTCTAATTGGTGGGCTATTTGCTCTTCCGTCCGCCATCTTTCTGACGTCTGGTGGAATGGAAGGTGGTTGGTGAATTGAGTAACAAATTGGTGGTTTTGTTACAACAACAACAATTCCTTCCACCCAAGCTTCACTCCAGATTAGTTAAACTCCGCCTACTCCTGAACAATCCTTTCAACCAATCACACTAGCTCCTCCTACACCATCGAGTTTGAAGTGCCAATAAAAGCAAAAATTTCATCACTTAATAATCCACCAACCACCAGCCATTAACCACCAGCCACCAGCCACTAGCCACTAACCACCAGCCACTAGCCACCAGCCACCAACCACCAGCCACCAACCACCAACCACCAGCCACCAACCACCAGCCACCAAACACCAACCACCAGCCACCTACCACCAGCCACCAGCCACTGGGTACCTTGTTGCAAGAAGACTCGTTGAAAAACTGGTGTTGATTGACAGCCATGCACCAAATGGACCTGGTGAGGCTGGATGACTCACACAACCACGAATGAACTTCAGTGTTGGAACTGGGAAAGGTGGGTGAGTTGGGGGAATGGATTGGTGGGTGGAACTGGGAGGGGTGGGTGAGTTGGGGGAATGGATTGGTGGGTGGAACTGGTGGGTGGGGGTGGATGAGAGATGAATGAGTGGGTGAATAGAATGATAGATGATGGGTGGATGAGTGAATGAATGAATGAATGAATTGATAGGTGGATGAGTGAATTGATGGGTGAATGAGTGAATGAGTGAATTGATGGGTGGATGAATGAAACTGACACGTGGTTTTCGGTGTTTTTGAGTGCTTCTGCAAACATGCGGTCGTCTCTTTGACCCGAAGTCCTGAGGTCAAAGGAAATAATAACAATAATAAGATGGATAATAATAAGAATAAAAATAATTGAAAATTAAAAAAGAATAAAATAAATGATAAGTCATCATGAAACAATTTTGAAAATAATTTAAATAGAAAAGTGAAAAATAAAAATATAAAAAACAATCAACATACAAACACCAAATTAACCTGCGTGAAACGAATAAGAAAGGAATAACAATAAATTTTTATGGGAATAAAAAAAATAATTAAATTGAAAAATAAAATAAAAAAAGGCGAAGACCAGGGGTGTTGGTGTATTTCAAAGCAGAACTTTCTGTCTCTGTAGAAGATGTTGCCAATGCAACTCCACTCGAACACCTGAGAGTAGGCATTCAAGTGAATTAACAAACTGTCCATGAGGCGCTGAGGCAGGTGACTGAGGTGGCCATGAGAGCATGAGAAGAGGAAATGAAACAAGGAAATGATGATGGAACACGTGATGGAACATGTGATGAAACACGTGATACCTTGCGAGGAAGGGTCTTATCGTTGATGTCGTAGATGGAGAAGCCTCTTCTACTGACTCCCAACCACCAACCTATGCCGCCCTTGTCCTGTGTGTGTATGTATGTGTGTGTGTGTGTGTGTATGTATGTGTGTGTGTGTGTGTGTGTGTGTGTGTGTGTGTGTGTGTGTGTGTGTGTGTGTGTGTGTGTGTTTATTTACGAATAATGATGACGTCATTTTTATTTTTCATCATGATCATGATCACCACCATCATCGTTATCATCATTATCACCACTATCATCATCATCATCATCATCATCATCATCATCATCATCATCATCATCATCATCATCATCATCATCATCATCATCATTCTCATCATCATCATTCTCATCATCATCATCATCATCATCATCATCATCATCATCATCATCCTCATCATCATCATCAACATCATCATCATCATCATCATCATCATCATCATCATCGTCGTGATCGTCGTCATCATCATCATCATCCTCATCATCATCATCATCATCATCATCGTCGTCGTCGCCATCATCAGCATCGTCGTCATCATCCTCATAACCATCGTCATCATCATCATCCTCATCATCATCATCCTCATCATCATCATCATCATCATCATATCATCATCGTCGTCGTCATCATCCTCTTCACCTTGACTTCGTAGAAATGGGTGCCAAAGGAGGGCAACTTTTCAACCAGTGATAGGATGCTGCAGAAAAAACAATACCAATAACAATATAAATAACAATGATGATGATGATTATGAAAATAATGATAATAAAAGTAAATTTGAAAAAAATAATAACAAATATTAGTATCATAGAAAAAGAAAGAACATAAAAGTAAAAGAACGAACGAGAAGTAATAAAAATAGAAACAATAAAAGATTAATGTGAATAATGAGAATACTAATAAAAGGTTATGATTATGATATTTGTCAATAATTGTTGGTCTCCTTACTTGACGATGGCTGTTCCTCTGGACATTCCTGTCAGTTCCTTGTACACTCCTATTATTTCGTTTTCACTGTTTGTGTGTGTGTGTGTGTGTGTGTGTGTGTGTGTGTGTGTGTGTGTGTGTGTGTGTGTGTGTGTGTGTGTGTGTGTGTGTGTGTGTGTGTGTGTGTGTGTGTGTGTGTGTGTGTGTGTGTGTGTGTGTGAATGCATGCACCAACCAGTAAGAGAGAGAGGGGTGGCGTTGGAGGATGAAGGGGGGGATGAGGGAGAGTTTTGAGATTTGCTTGCGTGCCTTGTCCTCGCTGTGGTGATTGAGGGGGGGGAAGGGGGGGGTCCACAACTTCCCGTCACACACACCATCTTCCTCTTACTCAAATTGAAGCTATACAACACCCCCAATACTTCATACTTAAACTGATAAAGGCAACTGAACCCTTCCACACCACAATGGTATCCAGACCACTCAGCTGCTCTCTGTCAGTCTTCATCGAAAATCTTGACAAACCAATTGATAATCAAGTCGAAGAAGTCAACAATATATTGATGGGACAGTTGCCTATGATGAGGCTGAACTGAAGGCAAGGACTTGGAAGAGATGAGCGAGGATTCAATCAGGATTCAATCGATTAATAATGAATATTAGTGACTGCACCAAATAGTCGAAA
>OX387256.1:90450-155450 GCA_947562095.1 Branchellion lobata | reverse complement strand
CATTATTTAGTGTCTTTTATTTAGTTGTTTGTTAATGGGTTTTTATATTTTTTAATCTGTTTTTATTTTCTATTCTGTTATTTATATATTTATTTTATTGAAAAAAGTTTTTTGTGACAATTTAAACATACACCAAATATGAAAAAGAATTATCCGAAAGAAAGTGAAGAATTCTTGGAAAAAGATATAAAAAGAAGATAAAAGGAAAAAAGTGAATAAGAGGAAGGATCCGCTCATGGGACAATAAAAACAACAAACAAATAAAAGGCCCTGAATAAAATGAAGGTATCAAAAAAAGATGAAAAGGAAGGGAGTTGGAGTGAATGTAAATGGGACATCATTGTCATAGTGCACTTGATCCATCAGACTTTCAAACATTCCACCACTAATATGCTAATTCTTGCAATAAAAACAAACATACTGAGATATGTTATATTCTTTAAGTTTTTTTAATCTATTTGAGCGACAAAAGAATTGTGGGAACGAAATGTGTTGAATATGCGCCATGTGGACAATGGCGAGAGCCTTTTTCCACAACCAAGCGGAAGTTTCTCGTAAAGGTTTCCACATGTTATTTTTTATTATTTAATTCTTATTGAAAAACTTAAAACAAAAAAATGAACTTTGCATATTTTCTGAAAATTCAAAAACATTTTTTTCAACTTTGAGGTTCCTTGGTATCATGAGTTTTTATACGAAAAAAAAATCAATTTTGAATTTTTGAAATAAACTATTTGAAAACATGATCATATTTTTTCTCAACTACCATTTGTTTATCCATTGTTATTCTTATTTTTCTCTTATTATTCTTATTTATCTCCTTCTTATTTTTCTATTATTATTCTTATTTATCTCCTTCTTATTTTTCTCTTATTATTCTTATTTATCTCCTTCTTATTTTTCTCTTATTATTCTTATTTATCTCCTTCTTATTTTTCTCTTATTATTCTTATTTATCTCCTTCTTATTTTTCTCTTATTATTCTTATTTATCTCCTTCTTATTTTTCTATTATTATTCTTATTTATCTCCTTCTTATTTTTCTCTTATTATCCTTATTTATCTCCTTCTTATTTTTCTCTTATTATTCTTATTTATCTCCTTCTTATTTTTCTCTTATTATTCTTATTTATCTCCTTCTTATTTTTCTCTTATTATTCTTATTTATCTCCTTCTTATTTTTCTCTTATTATTCTTATTTATCTCCTTCTTATTTTTCTCTTATTATTTTTTTCATATTTTCTTCTATACGTTTCCAATAATATTGGAATTCCAACAACTCTTCATTGTTATTATTATTATTTTTATTTTAAACAATTTTTTTGAATTATTGTCATTGCTGTTTTTGTTGTTTTTGTTGTTGTTGAAAAGTAGCCTAAAAGTAATTGAAGTCTGCTCAGCATCAATATTGACCCACAACAACAATAATAATAAAAATAACAACAATGATAATGAAATTAATAATAACAACGATAATAAAATTAATAATAACAACGATAATAAAATTAATAATAACAATAATAATAAAATTAATAATAAAAACGATAAAAAAATTAATAATAACAACAAAAACCACACAAAAGATAAAGCACAACATATGCGAAATGAAATCAACAGAAACAAAAAGACTAAGAGAGAAACAACGCTTTTGAACTATATCAAAAAAACTAAATCGACAAGATTTATAAATTAAATAATAATATGAAACAAAATTAAATAATAACAGTTATTTATTTCCTCACGTGACCAATCTTACAATCTAAAACAATATAAAACCCATGGACGCCATAAAAAACGTTAGTTGATGAGAAACATTTGAAAACTTGATGAAAGTCAATAGAAGAACAAAAGTGATTGTGAAGAGGGAGATGATTGTTGAAAACAACATAAGAACAATAAAGGAGAGGTGATTGTGAAGAGGGAGATGATTAAAAGGAGGGAGGGAGGTTTTTGAGATATTTGTGTTCGTAGCAGGGTGATTTACACACTCGTAAAAGGTGGCGGAGAATTGTGAGAAGCGGGTGGGACTGGTGGCGTGTGGGGAAAAGTGGTGAAAAAAAGAGGGGAGCTTGGAAGGGAAGGAAGATCGGTGAAAACGAGAAAAGATGCTGTGGTGATAGGGAGTGGAAAGTGAAGAGAATGAGTGAAATGGGGAGGGTGAGTGACATAGGGAGAGAAGGGGGGATGGAGAGAGAAGGGGGGGTGGGGAGAGAAGGGGGGGCGGGGAGAGAAGGGGGGGTGGGGAGAGAAATTTCGTATTAAAAATTTTCTTTTTATATTCACTGGTTTGATAGATGGATGGTGTGATGAAAGAGATGGATGGATGGATGGTGTGATGAAAGAGATGGATGGATGGATGGTGTGATGGAAGAGGTGGATGGGTGGATGGATGGATGGATGGGTGGATGGTGTGATGGATGGATGGATGGTGTGATGAATGAGATGGATGGATGGATGGATAGATGGCGTGATGAAAGAGATGGATGGATGGCTTGATGAAAAAGATGGATGGATGGATGGATGGGTGGATGGTGTGATGAATGAGATGGATGGATGGATGGATAGATGGCGTGATGAAAGAGATGGATGGATGGATGGGTGGATGGTGTGATGGATGGATGGTGTGATGGATGGATGGATGGTGTGATGAAAGAGATGGATGGATGGATGGGTGGATGGTGTGATGGATGGATGGTGTGATGGAAGAGTACATGATGAAACAAATTGATGGTGGATGAAGTGTAAAATGAAGTGTAGTGAGGAATAAATTATAGTGAGGAATAGTTAACTAATTTAAAATGACGGATGGATGAAACAACAATAAATATATAGATTTTCATCTTCCTCTTCTTCTTCATCATCTTCCTCTTCCTCTTCCTCCTCTTCTTCTTGACCATAATTATATAGCGCAGTTTTCCGTCAACACCGACCTTTTTATCCTTTCTTAGGTGTCTCTCAAGCCAAAAGTCCCTGAAAAACTTGCCATCATGAAGGCCTGAAGAGTGGGCAGTGCGAGCATTGTGGGGGTCGTGCGTGTGAAAAATCGACTTTTTGAAAGCGTCTATGGTGGCGGTAGCGGTTGTAGAAGTTGTGGCTGTAATAGAGAGAGTTTTGGTGGCTGTATTGGAGATAATTATGGAAGGTGTGGTGGTTGTGGCTGTTGCGGTTGTACCAGTGGAAGGTGTGGTGGTTGTGGCTGTTGCGGTTGTACCAGTGGAAGGTGTGGTGGTTGTGGCTGTTGCGGTTGTATCAGTGAAAGGTGTGGCGGTTGTGGCTGTTGCGGTTGTACCAGTGGAAGGTGTGGTGGCTGTGGTGGAATATGTGATGTTTGTGGAGGTGTTAGCTGTGATGGGTGAAACAGCAGTGATTGTGGTGAAAGATGGGTCAGAGGGATGGGTTACAGTGGTGGAAGATGGATCAGAGGGGTGGGTTACAGTGGTGGAAGATGGATCAGAGGGGTGGGTTACAGTGGTGGAAACGGAAAAACTAGCATTATTATTAAGAAGATCAGAAGAGCTGGAATCATCGGTGATGATGCCATGGTCGGAGTGGAAGTCAGCTTGAAAGTCATGAAGTGGGGCGGAGGTGTGGTGGGGTGGAAAAGTGGAGTTATGGTGGAACAAAGTGGAGTTGTAGAAGATGGAGTAGCAGCGTCCTTTGGAGACTCTGGCGAACTTTCCAGCACCAGTCAACTTGCTCAAGGACATGAGGGTCATACGCCTGGCCCCCTTCCATGAGAGTGAAGAGGAGGAGGAGGAAGAGGATGGCGGACTGAGAAAAGAATTGATGCAGACTTTGTCGAGCTTGTTGATGTTGCCTGATGACAAGCTCTTGTTCATGTGACGAGGCATGGTGGCGTGAGTGCTTGCTACTTTCCTGGCAGACGACTATGTCGTGGTTGAAGCATGGAAATCTATGCAACCAGTCCACTCATGAGTCAATTAAGTAGATAATCCATTCATTAATTGTTCGATTGATTGATTGATTAATTAATTAATTAATAATTTAAATATAAAATTATTCTTTCAGTTGATGAATTAAGCGGTCGTCAATCGGTCACACATCATTCAATCACGAACAGCGCTATTTTGGCATGTCATTCTTGAAATGCTTAAATGCCATTCGCAATTCTGAGAAATGTTTCGACGCCTTTGTGAGTTCCAACAAGTTCCTGTGAATCATCTGCTGATTGTCCACATCAATCACAACCCACATGGGTACAACACTTGACACGTCAAGAAGTGATGAAGAAACAATTCTCATGTAACCTCCCCGATCTCCTCTGCTTATCCTTTGGTGTGCAGGAACTAATCCAAAAGTCCCTTGTAACAGCGTGTAACCGCACAAACAATGAAGCAACAAAGGTGAACGCATCAACACGTCTGTTACTGTTACCAATGTCGTTAATAACAATAATAATAATAATAAGAAGAAGAAGAAGAATAATAAAATTATTATTATTATTACTACTGTGATTATTCTTAATATTATTGTTATTGTTGTTGTTGTTATTGTCATTGATACTTTTGAGTTTTAATTACAAGTATGTTTTATAGAGGTTCGAGATTAATTTTTAGTTTTACTGGGTTCTCAAGCGAACAATACAATTCTACGAAGCTTCACTGCACTGCGGTATTGCAGTGTAATGTTATAAGGAGGGCGTTGTGGGAAGAAGGATAAGTGAGTGAATAGGGGGTGATTTTGAAGCGATGTTGTTTTCGAGGAGGCTGATGGCTGATGTTTCATGATGATGTAGAGGTTATGAGAGATGGTGAGTAAGCCTTTGATGATGAAAGTGATGGAAGGAAGATGGAAGAGAAGGAAGGAAGATGGAAGAGAAGGAAGGAAGATGGAAGAGAAGGAAGGAAGATGGAAGAGAAGGAAGGAAGATGGAAGAGAAGGAAGGAAGATGGAAGAGAAGGAAGGAAGATGGAAGAGAAGGAAGGAAGATGGAAGAGAAGGAAGGAAGATGGAAGAGAAGGAAGGAAGATGGAAGAGAAGGAAGGAAGATGGAAGAGAAGGAAGGAAGATGGAAGAGAAGGAAGGAAGATGGAAGAGAAGGAAGGAAGATGGAAGAGAAGGAAGGAAGATGGAAGAGAAGGAAGGAAGATGGAAGAGAAGGAAGGAAGATGGAAGAGAAGGAAGGAAGATGGAAGAGAAGGAAGGAAGATGGAAGAGAAAGAAGGAAGATGGAAGAGAAGGAAGGAAGATGGAAGAGAAGGAAGGAAGATGGAAGAGAAGGAAGGAAGATGGAAGAGAAGGAAGGAAGATGGAAGAGAAGGAAGGAAGATGGAAGAGAAGGAAGGAAGATGGAAGAGAAGGAAGGAAGATGGAAGAGAAGGAAGGAAGATGGAAGAGAAGGAAGGAAGATGGAAGAGAAGGAAGGAAGATGGAAGAGAAGGAAGGAAGATGGAAGAGAAGGAAGGAAGATGGAAGAGAAAGAAGGAAGATGGAAGAGAAGGAAGGAAGATGGAAGAGAAGGAAGGAAGATGGAAGAGAAGGAAGGAAGATGGAAGAGAAGGAAGGAAGATGGAAGAGAAGGAAGGAAGATGGAAGAGAAGGAAGGAAGATGGAAGAGAAGGAAGGAAGATGGAAGAGAAGGAAGGAAGATGGAAGAGAAGGAAGGAAGATGGAAGAGAAGGAAGGAAGATGGAAGAGAAGGAAGGAAGATGGAAGAGAAGGAAGGAAGATGGAAGAGAAGGAAGGAAGATGGAAGAGAAGGAAGGAAGATGGAAGAGAAGGAAGGAAGATGGAAGAGAAGGAAGGAAGATGGAAGAGAAGGAAGGAAGATGGAAGAGAAGGAAGGAAGATGGAAGAGAAGGAAGGAAGATGGAAGAGAAAGAAGGAAGATGGAAGAGAAGGAAGGAAGATGGAAGAGAAGGAAGGAAGATGGAAGAGAAGGAAGGAAGATGGAAGAGAAGGAAGGAAGATGGAAGAGAAGGAAGGAAGATGGAAGAGAAGGAAGGAAGATGGAAGAGAAGGAAGGAAGATGGAAGAGAAGGAAGGAAGATGGAAGAGAAGGAAGGAAGATGGAAGAGAAGGAAGGAAGATGGAAGAGAAGGAAGGAAGATGGAAGAGAAGGAAGGAAGATGGAAGAGAAGGAAGGAAGATGGAAGAGAAGGAAGGAAGATGGAAGAGAAGGAAGGAAGATGGAAGAGAAGGAAGGAAGATGGAAGAGAAGGAAAGAAGATGGAAGAGAAGGAAGGAAGATGGAAGAGAAGGAAGGAAGAAAATGCGTTGTTGTGTGGTAGGGTGTGTTGTATGTTTTTTATTGTTTTTTTTTATGGTGTATGATGGTTTTTTTGCGTTTTGTGATAGTTCGTTGTGTGGTGTTTTGACTCGTTGTGTGATGATTTTATGGTTTTTATGTTTGATGTGATATGACGGAGTGTTGTATGGTGGAGGTTTGAATGGTATTTTGAATGTCTTGGTGCGGCAAAGTTATGTGGAAATGTTTTATGATGGCGTATTGTAGTAGTTGAGTTCCAAATGTTGTGTTGTGTTGAGATGGCGGATGAATGAGGCTCTATTGAGTGCTGTGATGTGGAGATATGGCGTGATGATGAGACGTGATGAGAAGGTGCCGTGGTAATAAGATGAAAAAGTTAAGAGTGGATGTACTGAGAGAAAAAGAATGATTAATAAATAAAGAAATGTCAAAAAAATTAACGAAGAAAGAATTATTTGAAGGAAAAAGATAGTTGGAAGAATAATGGAAGGAGAGAAGAAGTGGAAGAAAGGATAAAACAGGGTGGATGGAAGGGAAGAGAAAAAAAATGATAAAAATAGTTAAGATGGAAGAGTGATGGATGAATGCGGAGATAATAAAAAATTTAATAAGAAAAAATTAAGCAGAGAAAAGATTAAGTCAATGAAAAGATTGAGAATCGATGAAGAAGGATGGATGGAAAAAAGGATGGATGAAAGATGAAAGATGGATAAAGAAGGAAAGATGGATAAAAGAAGGAAGGATGGATGAAAGAAGGAAGGATGGATGAAAGAAGGAAAAGTGGAGGGAAAAGAATAAAGAATGGATGGATGGAAGAAGGGAAAGGATATGGAAGGTTATGGAGGGGTAGCGATGAAAAAGAAGGCAGCCTAGGAGGGTAATAAGGGGAGATGGAAGGTTTATGAGGAGAGAGTTGCATTTAGCGGGGCTTTCGAGAGGATAATAAGGGGAGATGGAAGGTTTATGAGGAGAGAGTTGCATTTAACGGGGCTTTCGAGAGGATATTCTTGTTGTTATTGTTTTTCTGGCCATGTTTACACTTTTATAAAGCACCTAGTGACTTCTTTTAAAGTACAGTTTATAAAACTTGCCAGAACAACGACTACAGAGGTGAAGACCAATCACCGAACACTTCCACCTGCATCAACGTCTTTGTACTTATTATTATTATTATTATTATTATTATTACTTTAATTACTCTTTTCTAATTGTTGACTATTATTATTGTTTCTTTTTTAATTATTTGAGATTATTTACAACTATTTAAAAACACGTTCAAAAACTATTGAACAAACAGCGTGAACACGATCGTGAACGTAAACACAAACACGAACCATCGCGGGGATGGCGAAGACTGTACAGCTACCTACTAAAAGGTGTTTGCTCGAAAACATCACTTTATTAGAAACCCAGTGTATGTGCATACAATGTCTACATGTGTGTTGTGTATATACAGCCTTGTGTATACATGTATGAATATGTGTATACATTGGGGTTTTTATATAAAAGTAAACATTGGTGTGTATGGGTAGTTTGGTACATCGATATACTCGCAAGTCTCGAAACATATTGAGGGTGTATACATGAACAAGTAGTATTGATACATCATACACATGGACTGAAACATATTGATGGCGTATACATGAACAAGTAGTATTGATACATCATACACATGGACTGAAACATATTGATGGTGTATACATGAACAAGTAGTATTGATACATCATACACATGGACTGAAACATATTGATGGTGTATACATGAACAAGTAGTATTGATACATCATACACATGGACTGAAACATATTGATGGTGTATACATGAACAAGTAGTATTGATACATCATACACATGGACTGAAACATATTGATGGTGTATACATGAACAAGTAGTATTGATACATCATACACATGGACTGAAACATATTGATGGTGTATACATGAACAAGTAGTATTGATACATCATACACATGGACTGAAACATATTGATGGTGTATACATGAACAAGTAGTATTGATACATCATACACATGGACTGAAACATATTGATGGTGTATACATGAACAAGTAGTATTGATACATCATACACATGGACTGAAACATATTGATGGTGTATACATGAACAAGTAGTATTGATACATCATACACATGGACTGAAACATATTGATGGTGTATACATGAACAAGTAGTATTGATACATCATACACATGGACTGAAACATAAACAAAACATATATGACAAGTATAAACGCATACAAAATATATGATAATGGGTTGAACACCCAATGAAACAATATACATACAAGATAAAAATAATAAAATCATTATAAACGCCATGAAACAATTTAAACACAAATACACACTTGGTAAACATAAAAAATATAAAATAAACACATATACACGTGGAATATACATATAACATCTACAATACACACATATACACATATAATATACATCATTGTTGTTTGCCTTGGCACTTTACAAATAGAGTTTATTATTATTAAAAACCACAATAAACACATACAAAAAAGAAACATACACAATACACACATACATAAATACAGAAAACATACACAATAAACACATACATACATGAAACATACACAATAAACACATAAATACATGAAACATACACAATAAACACATACATACATGAAACATACACAATAAACACATACATACATGAAACATACACAATAAACACATACATACATGAAACATACACAATAAACACATACATACATGAAACGTATACAATACACAAGAGAGTAGATCTAATGGAGGAATCTCTAATGAGGATGACGGCCTGAAGATAAGCTTATCAGCTACTTCCTCAAATGATAATATTTATAAAGTAAATAGCCTCATTATAGTGCGACATGACGCCTGATCATTATAATTATTAGTGTTGGAAAGGACTTCATTTGTTATTTTTTAAACAAATTATTCTCTAGACAAAAGCGGACAAGAAGAGCCGCTAACAACTCAAACAGCCTTAAAAGTGAGAAATTAAAGTTAAATTTTAAATTTAAAAATCTTTAAAAATTAACTAAGTCCCTAATGCACTGTGGTGGGATGGCAGTGAATCATGCCTTGAACATGTCAAAGTACTGGTTGAAGAGTATTCATGTACTATTTGTACTACAATGGTTCTTTCAAAACATGTACTATTTTTACTACAATGGTTCTTTCAAAACATGTACTATTTGTACTACAATGGTTCTTTCAAAACATGTACTATTTGTACTACAATGGTTCTTTCAAAACATGTACTATTTGTACTACAATGGTTCTTTCAAAACATGTACTATTTGTACTACAATGGTTCTTTCAAAACATGTACTATTTGTACTACAATGGTTCTTTCAAAACATGTACTATTTGTACTACAATGGTTCTTTCAAAACATGTACTATTTGTACTACAATGGTTCTTTCAAAACATGTACTATTTGTACTACAATGGTTCTTTCAAAACATGTCCTATTTGTACTACAATGGTTCTTTCAAAACATGTACTATTTGTACTACAATGGTTCTTTCAAAACATGAGCGTTGAAATGAGATAGTTAGTGTTGTTTCAGTTGTGATTTAAAATAATATTATTAGTATTTTTACTATTAATATTATTAGTATTATTAGCTTGAGGCAGTTGAGTTTTTGCGAAAATAATTTTTAAATGATATTGATGATGATGGTGATAGTGGGATAAGAATGATGATGATGTTGAAAATAGTGATGTGGTGATGCTGTCTGAAATGCGTATGACTATAAAAAAGTCTTTTGCATGGAAAGAATGCATAATGACGAATGTATGTGCCTTCCAAAAATAAACACACAACTTTCCTTCCCAAAAAAGAGAATTATCGTCGTGACCTCATAGTTGAAGGCTTGGCTAAATACGAGGCTATACAAGCACAAAGAAGTTGATCGCTAAAATCAGCTTTAATGATGATTATTTAAAATATAATTAATAAAAATAAAAAAAAGATATGATGAAAAAATAAGAACGAAAAACAACATCTATAACAACAATAATAATAAAATCAATGATAACAACAATAATAATAAAATCAATGATAACAACAATAATAATAAAATCAATGATAACAACAATAATAATAAAATCAATGATAATAACAATAATAATAAAATCAATGATAACAACAATAATAATAAAATCAATGATAACAACAATAATAATAAAATCAATAATAACAACAATAATAATAAAATCAATGATAACAACAATAATAATAAAATCAATGATAACAACAATAATAATAAAATCAATGATAACAACAATAAAGAAAACAATAAAAAACAACGGAAGATTGGAGCTATTTCCCATGAATTTGACAATTAGAAGCAGATAAAGAATGGTCAGGATTGGGTGTAATCATAATCTTGTGTGTGTGTGTGTGTGTGTGTGTGTGTGTGTGTGTGTGTGTGTGTGTGTGTGTGTGTGCGTGTGTGTGTGTAACGGGGAGCTGTGGGTGCCTAAAAAATTTCCACATAATTATTTACAAAAGCTAACAGAGGGCAATTATACACACTTCTACACAAAATACAGTCGCATACAAAGCCCATCTGCACAATATACCCAACACATGATACAAAAACAAAATGCGAAACAAACCTCTCTCTCTCTCTCTCTCTCTCACACACACACACACACACACACACACACACACACACACACACACACACACACACACACACACACACACACACACACACACACACACACACACACACACGAACACACACACACACACACACACACACACACACACACACACACACACACACACACACACACACACACACACACACACACACACACACACACACACACATACACACACACACACACATACACACACACACACACACAACACCCAACAAAACACACAAAGGCATCAATTGTTCTCCAAAAGAGTAAGGAAACAGCCACTCACTGTGAGATAACAGCAGGCCTTGCTTATCCACTCAGGCCTCTGATGGTGAAAAGTTAACTTTAGTTCCAACGCATTTGTCTATAAATTATTTATTAACAAATTCATCATTAATATTTATTTATCCAATTGTAGCTCTCAAAAATAAAATACAATACAACAACAACGAATGTCATATTATTAGTTATTTATTTATTTCTCCAATAATGCTCCATGAAAAAACATTTATTGAAGATCTTCAAGGATTTGTTGCATATTTTCAGGAGCTGCCAACTTCAACTTTCGTGTGTATTTTTGAGTTTTGAAAATAAATTATCAACTTTTTCAATGCATATTTCAAGTTTCAAAATTCATTTTCAGGTTTTAACAAAATGTTTCATTTTTTTTATTAAAAAAAAACTTTTTCCAATGTATTTTTTGAGTTTTCATGATATATTTGAGCGGATTTATGAAAGATTTGAATCAATTGATTCCAAACAGACTGATTCAGCCCAGTAACACGATTTTGTACTTAAATGATTAGCTGCATGAAATTGCCTTGAAAACTAATCCGAAGCAGCTTTTGAACTGTTCCCTCAAAGCATCAACTATCTTCAAAATTAATCCAAGGTAAGCAGCCACTGAGCCTCAGCAGTGAAGGAGTGATAAGGAGGACAATGTTGCCATGAGAGGAGGAAAGGAAAGAAAAAAAAGGAAGAAGGGATGCGGCTGGGAAGGAGGCTTTCCATGTTATTTAAAAGTCGACCTAGACTCGAGGCAGACCATACAACATATGGAACCAACTAGGGTTGTTGCAAAAAATGTGTATGTGTGTGTATATATGTTTGTGTGTGTGTGTGTGTGTGTGTGTGTGTGTGTGTGTGTGTGTGTGTGTGTGTGTGTACCAAAGTGGAATAGCATTAATGATTGTAATCATAATAATGTAATAATAAGAAAAAATATTTATTATGAGAATGAGCTTATTGCTAATGACGTTAACAAAAGAACCCCTTGAAACAAAATTGAAAAAATAAATGACAATATTAAAAAAATTGATAATAAAAATAAAAATAATAATAAAAAAATAAAATAATGAATAATCAAATGTTTATGGATGTGATTTAAATCTAAAACTGGTTGTGCCTTGAAATGAGTAATTACTGTGAGTTTTTTGTGATTGTTGAAAGATGTTTTAAAAGAAATTTTGATTTTGAAATAATTTAAAGCTAAGCCTAGCTTTGCTTTTTAAAAAGCCTGATTTATTGATTTTTGAGTCTACTTATTAGCATTATTTGAATTATTTCTGGTAATCTTATTTAAATTAGTGCTAAACTTGATAGTAACATTGTGATTGATATTTATATTGTTAAGAATACATTTAAATAAATAAAATAAAAAAAAAAAATTGATAATAATAATATTGGCATTACTTATATTAATATTAAAAATGTAATTCATATAATTTTTCTTTCTGACAACTTTTTGGTGCCATAAGCTCATCACATGGATCATTTGATAGCATCATATGATAGCCTTTGCTCCATCCAGGCTTCGAAAGAGGGTTAAAATTTTATAAAATTTGAGAAATTTGCCTAAAAATAGATATGAACTTTTTAGAGATTATTTTTCTCTTAACCAGCACTTTATGAAGTTGTTTTTGGTTTTTGTGTAATTATATTTTTTATTTGAAAATCATAATTGATAAACCAAAAAAATAATTGAATCCAGGCACTCTAAGCAAAACTATTCACAAACTGGTTATGTAGAAATGTAGACTTTTTCAGCTAGAATTTACTTTAAAGAAAAAAATGGGTTTGCAGTACAGTTGAGAGTTAAATTGATTTTCAAAATGTCGGTTGAAAAGCAAATCTCAATACACTCAATACACAACTTAGTTGTCAACATTTAAAATTTCTTTAGGTATTTTTTCAAAATGTCACTAAATCGTACTTCAGATAACTTATTGTGATGATTAAGAAAATAATCATTGATTACGAAGTTCTCTGAATCATTTTCAACAATGTAAAAAACTGTTCAAAAATAAAAAAAAACGAAATGGTAAAAGTTAACGCAGTATTTAAATGCACACCTGTTGATTTGATTGACATTGGAAAAGCTTTAAAATTCGAAACTTCTCTGGATCGGTCAAAAAAGCCCTTCAGCGTTTGTTAAAAAGTTGAATAAAGCCTTGAAAGTTGATGTTTGGTTACATTTAAACTAAAAACTATAAAACGCCATACTTCTAAGTAAGCTTGCAAAATGTTGTAACGCTATATTGTTGCTTTAAAAATATTTGTTAAAAATCAATTTGACTCTAACGAATTTTTTCATTAAAAACTTTATAAAATTATGATTTTTAATTTTGTCAAAAATTAAAATTTTTCATTAGTTATTTCAAATTGAAAATTTCATTTCCAAATTTTCAAATTTTTTTTTTCATAATCTTTATTGAATCAAATCCAGAAAAACACTGTTAATGGCACAGAAAATAATAAACAATCAAAATAAAAAAATAAAAAATCAACAATAACTGAATGTCATAAGAATTGTCAAGTGTTCTTTGCAAGAGATCAAAAACTGACTATAGAATCAATTTTATAAATCTCAAAAAATTAGAATTGAGGCATAGTTTATATTGAATGACTAGTGAAACTTCTTTACTTTTATCTTCCTTCTCAGCCATTTCCTATATTCACAAGTTTGTCTGGATACCAAAATTCCTTGAGGTGTTTTCAACACTCGTTCACTTTCTTTTTTTTAATTTGGCAAACTGTATTTTGGTAGCCGATTGGTTGACGATTGTACAGCAATGTCTTTTTCTTCCTCAGTCATTTCTCAAATTCACAAGTCCGTCAGAATACCACAAACATTTGCAATGCCTTTCAACACTTGTTTACTTTCTAGTTGAGTAATTGGCAAAGAGTATTTATGTAGGCGTTGGTTGACGATTCCACTGCAATGTTTGTATTTCAAACGAGAAAATGGCAAAATCTTCGTAATCGGCAAAAACTATAACTCTTAGGTAAATTAACTTATTTATAATAAATATTTAAAACTTTAAATTTCAAATAGTTTATAAAAATAGTTTAAATAAAGAAAAGTAAAGTAACGGCCATACACGCTTTCGCGAAATCGGAAAAAAAATTATGTGAGTCTAAACTAGTATTAAAATTGAGATTTTTCATTTTTTTCTCTTTTTTCTATAGTCAATCTTGTTTTCAATTTGCAGTTATCATTCTTGTGACTACAATTTTTGTTGATTCAACTTTGTTCTATCTGATTCTTTGATGTGATCAAGCTCTGATTCAATTCTCTTTCTTCCTTGTCTCGGTGTTGCAGAGCAGAAGCTTTTTAACGCAGTATAACAAGTTGTTTACTTCAAAATATAACTTACTTTGTTTTTTCATTTTTTCTTGTTTGGAAAATGTTTTTTAGTTTTCTCAAAAATTTCAAAGCATGTTTTTCATAAAATAAAAATACTTCATGGTTTTCATTTATAAATCTATTAACAAATAACAGATCAAAACCTGATTGCACAGCACCAAGACAAGAAAGTGGGATTTTTATGAAATTTTCAATTTTTTTCAATAATTCAACGTTATATCATTATGTATTCAATCTTTACACGTTTTTTCATTGTTTTTTTTGAATATTAAAAAAAACCTTCCTTCAAATCTTAAAATTATATGTTTCAAAAATTAAAATATTTTTTAAAGATTAAAACAATGAAAAGTTGAAAAAGTAAAAACGTTAATGTGTACATAAGATTTTTGAACGCAGGCTGCATTAGTTTTATTTTAAATTGAACATCTGATGTGATTGGCAATTAGAGGAAAAAAAATTGTAATAAAAAAAAAATTGAAAATAAATGCAACTGTATTTAGTTAAACTTGAAAAAATATTTTTGGTTATTTTTTATAGCGGTTACATATTTTTTAATTTATAGAATTATTATTCAGGAATTTTGGTCTCAACAGGCGGAAAATCAGTCCAAACGAGTAAAATGCTTTATCCGTAACGTGCAATACGAGTCAGAGTGTCTTCGAAGTATTTAATTTACCGGCTTATAATAATGAAAGTTAAAATCAAAACATCTGATAATTGTAAAAATAAAACGTATACTTTGAAATTCAATCTATAAGGCAATCTTTTCATAAAAATTTTTGATGCAAATCCAGTCAAACGTTGAAAATTTTACAAATGGAATCTTACTTTTTGTGAAACTACGTGGAGCAGCTCTACAAGTAGGTTAAATTTAAGCTTGTAATATGTTCCAATTTAGTTAGAACAATTTTTAATATAATCAGCGATATTAATAACTTCTCATCTGGTGCTCCATAATCGATGAACTTTTCCAATATTCTTTTTTTATATATTTCACCTCTTTTTGTCTTTGATCCTATACATTAATTATTTCAATGGTTTCTTTTTTATTATTTGAATACTTGGAAAATTGCAAAAGTAATTTAGATTTATATGTGAACACAATACTTTCAAATAAAACCTACTTGGCTGAGAGTTTGTTTTTTTTCCATACATGATGAATTCATTTTATCATTTTCATTTTGAATTATAGGTTCTTCAATAAATTATATAAAAAAATGTTACAATTTTTGTTTTTTTTTATTTCAGATGAATCTGTTGTGAAAGAAATTTTTGGGGTTAGCAAATTAGTTATATTTAAAAGAATATTTTGACTAAAAACAGAAAAACCAATAATTTTACAAACTAATAAGTTGGAAATTTGTATCTTTTGATATTTCAGTCAATGGCTGCCACTTTCAATGAGCTTACTCAGTCTTCATACCACTTCATATTTATAAATGACCATAGATGGAGGATGGGCAGGCGAGGTGTGGTTTAAATAGTGCGACATAAGGAAATCCATCATTCTCCTGCAACTGTGTGTCAGCTTGAAGATAAATTATTTCCAGGTGGCCTTGCTATTCAATTCTATCTATGCCTCTCTCTTAAACATTAAATTCTTCAATAATCTTTGTTTCAGAAGTCAAAAGTGTTCATACACTAATTACCACCATACAGGTGTGACAGCCTAACTTACCACACAGGCCTGTGTTAGCCAGAAGTCGGAAGAAAGAAGATTATGTGTATGCATGCTTGTGTACGCCTGCTCAGAAAGCATAGAACGGCTGGAGTGTGCGCTGAAGTTCATTAGCTTGAGGAGGTGCAGAGTTGAAGTGGAGTTGAGGTGGTAGCGCGCTGAACCGAAATACAGCTTGTTGGTGTTGCTTTGTAAGGCCGAAAAGTCGAAAGGTTTGTCGCAAAAAGGAGTAAAAACTGGAAAAGAAAACGCAGAAAATTGAGGTTAGTCACATTTTCAGTGCGTAGTTGAGTTGCATGCGACACCACGTAGAGTAAGTGGTTCGTCTGTTGGAATTTAAACTGCCATGGAAACCTCTCAATTGCAATGAAGGTGTCTGAAGTACCTTGCACGCATGCGTAAGTAGTTAAAAGTGCACACAAAAACTGCCTAATGGCGCAAAAGTATGAAATGTTCGTATTGCTATTGCTTGTCGGGTGTCGTTGAGGAGTTGAAGTGTCGTTTGAGGTGTTGAGGCGTTAGGGCTGAGATTATTAGCTTCAGAAATATTTTATAACTACAGTCACAGTTTAATGTCCTTTGTCATTTTGAATTAGAAAAATCTCACTAGATTTGAAAAAATTAAATTTATTGTTAAATTAGCCAACAGTAATTACTTTCCAATTTTTTATACATTTTTGTGGGTATGAGTTCAAGTCAAGGCATACGCTAGAAATGCTATAAAAACAAGGCGAACAATTAAAAAGCTATAAAAAAAATAAATGAATGTTATCAGTCATAAAAGTCAGCACTAAATATACAAAAAACGACAAAAGAAGTAGAAAAAGGATGAACAATGGGTATCATGAGCTTATTGAGTATTGAAAAGACGAGGAAGGAATGTTTTATCTTGGTAGGAAGAGTGAATTGTTTCGGTGTGATTGTGTGTGTCTCAGCATATCACGGGATGTTTTCAATTTCCATTTCTCCAATTTCTTCATACCTTTGACAGGACTCTAAAGTTTCCACTATACTTTGACCTCAGGAATCTGAATATGAAGTAAGGGTTGAGATCTTTTGGGGTTAAATTCATTTTTAAATTTGAAAAAAATGGAAATTGAAAAAATCATTTATGTTTCTAATTTAAAAATGAATATTACCCCAAAAAATTTCCACTCTAACCCCATATTCCAAGCTTTGAGGTCAAAGTACAGTGGAAACCTAAAGTCCTATTAAAGGTATGAAAAAAAATGGAAAAATGGAAATTGAAAAAATCATTTATGTTACTAATTTAAAAATGAATATTACCCCAAAATATTTCCACTCTAACCCCATATTCCAAGCTTTGAGGTCAAAGTACAGTGGAAACCTAAAGTCCTATTAAAGGTATGAAAAAAAATGGAAAAATGGAAATTGAAAAAATCATTTATGTTTCTAATTTAAAAATGAATATTACCCCAAAAAATTTCCACTCTAACCCCATATTCCAAGCTTTGAGGTCAAAGTACAGTGGAAACCTAAAGTCCTATTAAAGGTATGAAAAAAAATGGAAAAATGGAAATTGAAAAAATCATTTATGTTTCTAATTTAAAAATGAATATTACCCCAAAATATTTCCACTCTAACCCCATATTCCAAGCTTTGAGGTCAAAGTACAGTGGAAACCTAAAGTCCTATTAAAGGTATGAAAAAAAATGGAAAAATGGAAATTGAAAAAATCATTTATGTTTCTAATTTAAAAATGAATATTACCCCAAAAAATTTCCACTCTAACCCCATATTCCAAGCTTTGAGGTCAAAGTACAGTGGAAACCTAAAGTCCTATTAAAGGTATGAAAAAAAATGGAAAAATGGAAATTGAAAAAATCATTTATGTTACTAATTTAAAAATGAATATTACCCCAAAATATTTCCACTCTAACCCCATATTCCAAGCTTTGAGGTCAAAGTACAGTGGAAACCTAAAGTCCTATTAAAGGTATGAAAAAAAATGGAAAAATGGAAATTGAAAAAATCATTTATGTTTCTAATTTAAAAATGAATATTACCCCAAAAAATTTCCACTCTAACCCCATATTCCAAGCTTTGAGGTCAAAGTACAGTGGAAACCTAAAGTCCTATTAAAGGTATGAAAAAAAATGGAAAAATGGAAATTGAAAAAATCATTTATGTTTCTAATTTAAAAATGAATATTTACCCAAAAAATTTCCACTCTAACCCCATATTCAAAGCTTTGAGGTCAAAGTACAGTGGAAACCTAAAGTCCTATTAAAGGTATGAAAAAAAATGGAAAAATGGAAATTGAAAAAATCATTTATGTTTCTAATTTAAAAATGAATATTACCCCAAAAAATTTCCACTCTAACCCCATATTCCAAGCTTTGAGGTCAAAGTACAGTGGAAACCTAAAGTCCTATTAAAGGTATGTAAAAAAATGGAAAAATGGAAATTGAAAAAATCATTTATGTTTCTAATTTAAAAATGAATATTACCCCAAAAAATTTCCACTCTAACCCCATATTCCAAGCTTTGAGGTCAAAGTACAGTGGAAACCTAAAGTCCTATTAAAGGTATGAAAAAAAATGGAAAAATGGAAATTGAAAAAATCATTTATGTTTGTAATTCAAAAATGAATATTTACCCAAAAAATTTCCACTCTAACCCCATATTCAAAGCTTTGAGGTCAAAGTACAGTGGAAACCTAAAGTCCTATTAAAGGTATGAAAAAAAATGGAAAAATGGAAATTGAAAAAATCATTTATGTTTGTAATTCAAAAATGAATATTTACCCAAAAAATTTCCACTCTAACCCCATATTCCAAGCTTTGAGGTCAAAGTACAGTGGAAACCTAAAGTCCTATTAAAGGTATGAAAAAAAATGGAAAAATGGAAATTGAAAAAATCATTTATGTTACTAATTTAAAAATGAATATTACCCCAAAATATTTCCACTCTAACCCCATATTCCAAGCTTTGAGGTCAAAGTACAGTGGAAACCTAAAGTCCTATTAAAGGTATGAAAAAAAATGGAAATTGAAAAAATCATTTATGTTTCTAATTTAAAAATGAATATTACCCCAAAAAATTTCCACTCTAACCCCATATTCCAAGCTTTGAGGTCAAAGTACAGTGGAAACCTAAAGTCCTATTAAAGGTATGAAAAAAAATGGAAAAATGGAAATTGAAAAAATCATTTATGTTTCTAATTTAAAAATGAAAATTACCCCAAAATATTTCCACTCTAACCCCATATTCCAAGCTTTGAGGTCAAAGTACAGTGGAAACCTAAAGTCCTATTAAAGGTATGAAAAAAAATGGAAATTGAAAAAATCATTTATGTTTCTAATTTAAAAATGAATATTACCCCAAAAAATTTCCACTCTAACCCCATATTCCAAGCTTTGAGGTCAAAGTACAGTGGAAACCTAAAGTCCTATTAAAGGTATGAAAAAAAATGGAAAAATGGAAATTGAAAAAATCATTTATGTTACTAATTTAAAAATGAATATTACCCCAAAATATTTCCACTCTAACCCCATATTCCAAGCTTTGAGGTCAAAGTACAGTGGAAACCTAAAGTCCTATTAAAGGTATGAAAAAAAATGGAAAAATGGAAATTGAAAAAATCATTTATGTTTCTAATTTAAAAATGAATATTACCCCAAAAAATTTCCACTCTAACCCCATATTCCAAGCTTTGAGGTCAAAGTACAGTGGAAACCTAAAGTCCTATTAAAGGTATGAAAAAAAATGGAAAAATGGAAATTGAAAAAATCATTTATGTTTCTAATTTAAAAATGAATATTACCCCAAAATATTTCCACTCTAACCCCATATTCCAAGCTTTGAGGTCAAAGTACAGTGGAAACCTAAAGTCCTATTAAAGGTATGAAAAAAAATGGAAATTGAAAAAATCATTTATGTTTCTAATTTAAAAATGAATATTACCCCAAAAAATTTCCACTCTAACCCCATATTCCAAGCTTTGAGGTCAAAGTACAGTGGAAACCTAAAGTCCTATTAAAGGTATGAAAAAAAATGGAAAAATGGAAATTGAAAAAATCATTTATGTTACTAATTTAAAAATGAATATTACCCCAAAATATTTCCACTCTAACCCCATATTCCAAGCTTTGAGGTCAAAGTACAGTGGAAACCTAAAGTCCTATTAAAGGTATGAAAAAAAATGGAAAAATGGAAATTGAAAAAATCATTTATGTTTCTAATTTAAAAATGAATATTACCCTAAAAAATTTCCACTCTAACCCCATATTCCAAGCTTTGAGGTCAAAGTACAGTGGAAACCTAAAGTCCTATTAAAGGTATGAAAAAAATTGGAAAAATGGAAATTGAAAAAATCATTTATGTTTCTAATTTAAAAATGAATATTTACCCAAAAAATTTCCACTCTAACCCCATATTCAAAGCTTTGAGGTCAAAGTACAGTGGAAACCTAAAGTCCTATTAAAGGTATGAAAAAAAATGGAAAAATGGAAATTGAAAAAATCATTTATGTTTCTAATTTAAAAATGAATATTACCCCAAAAAATTTCCACTCTAACCCCATATTCCAAGCTTTGAGGTCAAAGTACAGTGGAAACCTAAAGTCCTATTAAAGGTATGTAAAAAAATGGAAAAATGGAAATTGAAAAAATCATTTATGTTTCTAATTTAAAAATGAATATTACCCCAAAAAATTTCCACTCTAACCCCATATTCCAAGCTTTGAGGTCAAAGTACAGTGGAAACCTAAAGTCCTATTAAAGGTATGAAAAAAAATGGAAAAATGGAAATTGAAAAAATCATTTATGTTTGTAATTCAAAAATGAATATTTACCCAAAAAATTTCCACTCTAACCCCATATTCAAAGCTTTGAGGTCAAAGTACAGTGGAAACCTAAAGTCCTATTAAAGGTATGAAAAAAAATGGAAAAATGGAAATTGAAAAAATCATTTATGTTTCTAATTTAAAAATGAATATTACCCCAAAAAATTTCCACTCTAACCCCATATTCCAAGCTTTGAGGTCAAAGTACAGTGGAAACCTAAAGTCCTATTAAAGGTATGAAAAAAAATGGAAAAATGGAAATTGAAAAAATCATTTATGTTTGTAATTGAAAAATGAATATTTACCCAAAAAATTTCCACTCTAACCCCATATTCAAAGCTTTGAGGTCAAAGTACAGTGGAAACCTAAAGTCCTATTAAAGGTATGTAAAAAAATGGAAAAATGGAAATTGAAAAAATCATTTATGTTTCTAATTTAAAAATGAATATTACCCCAAAAAATTTCCACTCTAACCCCATATTCCAAGCTTTGAGGTCAAAGTACAGTGGAAACCTAAAGTCCTATTAAAGGTATGAAAAAAAATGGAAAAATGGAAATTGAAAAAATCATTTATGTTTGTAATTCAAAAATGAATATTTACCCAAAAAATTTCCACTCTAACCCCATATTCAAAGCTTTGAGGTCAAAGTACAGTGGAAACCTAAAGTCCTATTAAAGGTATGAAAAAAAATGGAAAAATGGAAATTGAAAAAATCATTTATGTTTCTAATTTAAAAATGAATATTACCCCAAAAAATTTCCACTCTAACCCCATATTCCAAGCTTTGAGGTCAAAGTACAGTGGAAACCTAAAGTCCTATTAAAGGTATGAAAAAAAATGGAAAAATGGAAATTGAAAAAATCATTTATGTTTGTAATTGAAAAATGAATATTTACCCAAAAAATTTCCACTCTAACCCCATATTCAAAGCTTTGAGGTCAAAGTACAGTGGAAACCTAAAGTCCTATTAAAGGTATGTAAAAAAATGGAAAAATGGAAATTGAAAAAATCATTTATGTTTCTAATTTAAAAATGAATATTACCCCAAAAAATTTCCACTCTAACCCCATATTCCAAGCTTTGAGGTCAAAGTACAGTGGAAACCTAAAGTCCTATTAAAGGTATGTAAAAAAATGGAAAAATGGAAATTGAAAAAATCATTTATGTTTGTAATTCAAAAATGAATATTTACCCAAAAAATTTCCACTCTAACCCCATATTCAAAGCTTTGAGGTCAAAGTACAGTGGAAACCTAAAGTCCTATTAAAGGTATGAAAAAAAATGGAAAAATGGAAATTGAAAAAATCATTTATGTTTCTAATTTAAAAATGAATATTACCCCAAAAAATTTCCACTCTAACCCCATATTCCAAGCTTTGAGGTCAAAGTACAGTGGAAACCTAAAGTCCTATTAAAGGTATGAAAAAAAATGGAAAAATGGAAATTGAAAAAATCATTTATGTTTGTTATTTAAAAATGAATATTTACCCAAAATATATCCACTCTAACCCCATATTCAAAGCTTTGAGGTCAAAGTAAGGTGGAAACCTAAAGTCCTATTAAAGGTATGAAAAAAAATGGAAAAATGGAAATTGAAAAAATCATTTATGTTTCTAATTTAAAAATGAATATTACCCCAAAAAATTTCCACTCTAATCCCATATTCCAAGCTTTGAGGTCAAAGTACAGTGGAAACCTAAAGTCCTATTAAAGGTATGAAAAAAAATGGAAAAATGGAAATTGAACAAATCATTTATGTTTCTAATTTAAAAATGAATATTACCCCAAAAAATTTCCACTCTAACCCCATATTCCAAGCTTTGAGGTCAAAGTACAGTGGAAACCTAAAGTCCTATTAAAGGTATGAAAAAAAATGGAAAAATGGAAATTGAAAAAATCATTTATGTTTGTAATTTAAAAATGAATATTTACCCAAAAAATTTCCACTAACCCCATATTCAAAGCTTTGAGGTCAAAGTACAGTGGAAACCTAAAGTCCTATTAAAGGTATGAAAAAAAATGGAAAAATGGAAATTGAACAAATCATTTATGTTTGTAATTTAAAAATGAATATTACCCCAAAAAATTTCCACTCTAACTCCATATTCCAAGCTTTGAGGTCAAAGTACAGTGGAAACCTAAAGTCCTATTAAAGGTATGAAAAAAAATGGAAAAATGGAAATTGAACAAATCATTTATGTTTCTAATTTAAAAATGAATATTACCCCAAAAAATTTCCACTCTAACCCCATATTCCAAGCTTTGAGGTCAAAGTACAGTGGAAACTTAAAGTCCTATTAAAGGTATGAAAAAAAATGGAAAAATGGAAATTGAAAAAATCATTTATGTTTCTAATTTAAAAATAAATATTACCCCAAAAAATTTCCACTCTAACCCCATATTCCAAGCTTTGAGGTCAAAGTACAATGGAAACCTAAAGTCCTATTAAAGGTATGAAAAAAAATGGAAAAATGGAAATTGAAAAAATCATTTATGTTTCTAATTTAAAAATGAATATTACCCCAAAAAATTTCCACTCTAACCCTATATTCCAAGCTTTGAGGTCAAAGTACAGTGGAAACCTAAAGTCCTATTAAAGGTATGAAAAAAAATGGAAAAATGGAAATTGAAAAAATCATTTATGTTTCTAATTTAAAAATGAATATTATCCCAAAAAATTTCCACTCTAACCCCATATTCCAAGCTTTGAGGTCAAAGTACAGTGGAAACCTAAAGTCCTATTAAAGGTATGAAAAAAAATGGAAAAATGGAAATTGAAAAAATCATTTATGTTTCTAATTTAAAAATGAATATTACCCCAAAAAATTTCCACTCTAACCTCATATTTCAAGCTTTGAGGTCAAAGTACAGTGGAAACCTAAAGTCCTATTAAAGGTATGAAAAAAAATGGAAAAATGGAAATTGAAAAAATCATTTATGTTTCTAATTTAAAAATGAATATTACCCCAAAAAATTTCCACTCTAACCCCATATTCCAAGCTTTGAGGTCAAAGTACAGTGGAAACCTAAAGTCCTATTAAAGGTATGAAAAAAAATGGAAAAATGGAAATTGAAAAAATCATTTATGTTTGTAATTCAAAATTGAATATTACCCCAAAAAATTTCCACTCTAACTCCATATTCCAAGCTTTGAGGTCAAAGTACAGTGGAAACCTAAAGTCCTATTAAAGGTATGAAAAAAAATGGAAAAATGGAAATTGAACAAATCATTTATGTTTCTAATTTAAAAATGAATATTACCCCAAAATATTTCCACTCTAACCCCATATTCCAAGCTTTGAGGTCAAAGTACAGTGGAAACCTAAAGTCCTATTAAAGGTATGAAAAAAAATGGAAAAAGGGAAATTGAAAAAATCATTTATGTTTGTAATTTAAAAATGAATATTACCCCAAAAAATTTCCACTCTAACCCCATATTCCAAGCTTTGAGGTCAAAGTACAATGGAAACCTAAAGTCCTATTAAAGGTATGAAAAAAAATGGAAAAATGGAAATTGAAAAAATCATTTATGTTTCTAATTTAAAAATGAATATTACCCCAAAAAATTTCCACTCTAACCTCATATTTCAAGCTTTGAGGTCAAAGTACAGTGGAAACCTAAAGTCCTATTAAAGGTATGAAAAAAAATGGAAAAATGGAAATTGAAAAAATCATTTATGTTTCTAATTTAAAAATGAATATTACCCCAAAAAATTTCCACTCTAACCCCATATTCCAAGCTTTGAGGTCAAAGTACAGTGGAAACCTAAAGTCCTATTAAAGGTATGAAAAAAAATGGAAAAATGGAAATTGAAAAAATCATTTATGTTTGTAATTCAAAAATGAATATTACCCCAAAAAATTTCCACTCTAACTCCATATTCCAAGCTTTGAGGTCAAAGTACAGTGGAAACCTAAAGTCCTATTAAAGGTATGAAAAAAAATGGAAAAATGGAAATTGAAAAAATCATTTATGTTTGTAATTCAAAAATGAATATTACCCCAAAAAATTTCCACTCTAACTCCATATTCCAAGCTTTGAGGTCAAAGTACAGTGGAAACCTAAAGTCCTATTAAAGGTATGAAAAAAAATGGAAAAATGGAAATTGAACAAATCATTTATGTTTCTAATTTAAAAATGAATATTACCCCAAAATATTTCCACTCTAACCCCATATTCCAAGCTTTGAGGTCAAAGTTCAGTGGAAACCTAAAGTCCTATTAAAGGTATGAAAAAAAATGGAAAAATGGAAATTGAAAAAATCATTTATGTTTGTAATTTAAAAATGAATATTACCCCAAAAAATTTCCACTCTAACCCCATATTCCAAGCTTTGAGGTCAAAGTACAATGGAAACCTAAAGTCCTATTAAAGGTATGAAAAAAAATGGAAAAATGGAAATTGAAAAAATCATTTATGTTTCTAATTTAAAAATGAATATTACCCCAAAAAATTTACACTCTAACCCCATATTCCAAGCTTTGAGGTCAAAGTACAGTGGAAACCTAAAGTCCTATTAAAGGTATGAAAAAAAATGGAAAAATGGAAATTGAAAAAATCATTTATGTTTCTAATTTAAAAATGAATATTTACCCAAAAAATTTCCACTCTAACCCCATATTCAAAGCTTTGAGGTCAAAGTACAGTGGAAACCTAAAGTCCTATTAAAGGTATGAAAAAAAATGGAAAAATGGAAATTGAAAAAATCATTTATGTTTCTAATTTAAAAATGAATATTACCCCAAAAAATTTCCACTCTAACCCCATATTCCAAGCTTTGAGGTCAAAGTACAGTGAAAACCTAAAGTCCTATTAAAGGTATGAAAAAAAATGGAAAAATGGAAATTGAAAAAATCATTTATGTTTGTAATTCAAAAATGAATATTTACCCAAAAAATTTCCACTCTAACCCCATATTCAAAGCTTTGAGGTCAAAGTATAGTGGAAACCTAAAGTCCTATTAAAGGTATGAAAAAAAATGGAAAAATGGAAATTGAAAAAATCATTTATGTTTCTAATTTAAAAATGAATATTACCCCAAAAAATTTCCACTCTAACCCCATATTCCAAGCTTTGAGGTCAAAGTACAGTGGAAACCTAAAGTCCTATTAAAGGTATGAAAAAAAATGGAAAAATGGAAATTGAAAAAATCATTTATGTTTGTAATTTAAAAATGAATATTTACCCAAAAAATTTCCACTCTAACCCCATATTCAAAGCTTTGAGGTCAAAGTACAGTGGAAACCTAAAGTCCTATTAAAGGTATGTAAAAAAATGGAAAAATGGAAATTGAAAAAATCATTTATGTTTCTAATTTAAAAATGAATATTACCCCAAAAAATTTCCACTCTAAGCACATATTCCAAGCTTTGAGGTCAAAGTACAGTGGAAACCTAAAGTCCTATTAAAGGTATGAAAAAAAATGGAAAAATGGAAATTGAAAAAATCATTTATGTTTCTAATTTAAAAATGAATATTACCCCAAAAAATTTCCACTCTAACCCCATATTCAAAGCTTTGAGGTCAAAGTATAGTGGAAACCTAAAGTCCTATTAAAGGTATGAAAAAAAATGGAAAAATGGAAATTGAAAAAATCATTTATGTTTCTAATTTAAAAATGAATATTACCCCAAAAAATTTCCACTCTAACCCCATATTCCAAGCTTTGAGGTCAAAGTACAGTGGAAACCTAAAGTCCTATTAAAGGTATGAAAAAAAATGGAAAAATGGAAATTGAAAAAATCATTTATGTTTGTAATTTAAAAATGAATATTTACCCAAAAAATTTCCACTCTAACCCCATATTCAAAGCTTTGAGGTCAAAGTACAGTGGAAACCTAAAGTCCTATTAAAGGTATGTAAAAAAATGGAAAAATGGAAATTGAAAAAATCATTTATGTTTCTAATTTAAAAATGAATATTACCCCAAAAAATTTCCACTCTAAGCACATATTCCAAGCTTTGAGGTCAAAGTACAGTGGAAACCTAAAGTCCTATTAAAGGTATGAAAAAAAATGGAAAAATGGAAATTGAAAAAATCATTTATGTTTCTAATTTAAAAATGAATATTACCCCAAAAAATTTCCACTCTAACCCCATATTCCAAGCTTTGAGGTCAAAGTACAGTGGAAACCTAAAGTCCTATTAAAGGTATGAAAAAAAATGGAAAAATGGAAATTGAAAAAATCATTTATGTTTCTAATTTAAAAATGAATATTACCCCAAAAAATTTCCACTCTAACCCCATATTCCAAGCTTTGAGGTCAAAGTACAGTGGAAACTTAAAGTCCTATTAAAGGTATGAAAAAAAATGGAAAAATGGAAATTGAAAAAATCATTTATGTTTCTAATTTAAAAATAAATATTACCCCAAAAAATTTCCACTCTAACCCCATATTCCAAGCTTTGAGGTCAAAGTACAATGGAAACCTAAAGTCCTATTAAAGGTATGAAAAAAAATGGAAAAATGGAAATTGAAAAAATCATTTATGTTTCTAATTTAAAAATGAATATTACCCCAAAAAATTTCCACTCTAACCCTATATTCCAAGCTTTGAGGTCAAAGTACAGTGGAAACCTAAAGTCCTATTAAAGGTATGAAAAAAAATGGAAAAATGGAAATTGAAAAAATCATTTATGTTTCTAATTTAAAAATGAATATTATCCCAAAAAATTTCCACTCTAACCCCATATTCCAAGCTTTGAGGTCAAAGTACAGTGGAAACCTAAAGTCCTATTAAAGGTATGAAAAAAAATGGAAAAATGGAAATTGAAAAAATCATTTATGTTTCTAATTTAAAAATGAATATTACCCCAAAAAATTTCCACTCTAACCTCATATTTCAAGCTTTGAGGTCAAAGTACAGTGGAAACCTAAAGTCCTATTAAAGGTATGAAAAAAAATGGAAAAATGGAAATTGAAAAAATCATTTATGTTTCTAATTTAAAAATGAATATTACCCCAAAAAATTTCCACTCTAACCCCATATTCCAAGCTTTGAGGTCAAAGTACAGTGGAAACCTAAAGTCCTATTAGAGGTATGAAAAAAAATGGAAAAATGGAAATTGAAAAAATCATTTATGTTTGTAATTCAAAATTGAATATTACCCCAAAAAATTTCCACTCTAACTCCATATTCCAAGCTTTGAGGTCAAAGTACAGTGGAAACCTAAAGTCCTATTAAAGGTATGAAAAAAAATGGAAAAATGGAAATTGAACAAATCATTTATGTTTCTAATTTAAAAATGAATATTACCCCAAAATATTTCCACTCTAACCCCATATTCCAAGCTTTGAGGTCAAAGTACAGTGGAAACCTAAAGTCCTATTAAAGGTATGAAAAAAAATGGAAAAAGGGAAATTGAAAAAATCATTTATGTTTGTAATTTAAAAATGAATATTACCCCAAAAAATTTCCACTCTAACCCCATATTCCAAGCTTTGAGGTCAAAGTACAATGGAAACCTAAAGTCCTATTAAAGGTATGAAAAAAAATGGAAAAATGGAAATTGAAAAAATCATTTATGTTTCTAATTTAAAAATGAATATTACCCCAAAAAATTTCCACTCTAACCTCATATTTCAAGCTTTGAGGTCAAAGTACAGTGGAAACCTAAAGTCCTATTAAAGGTATGAAAAAAAATGGAAAAATGGAAATTGAAAAAATCATTTATGTTTCTAATTTAAAAATGAATATTACCCCAAAAAATTTCCACTCTAACCCCATATTCCAAGCTTTGAGGTCAAAGTACAGTGGAAACCTAAAGTCCTATTAAAGGTATGAAAAAAAATGGAAAAATGGAAATTGAAAAAATCATTTATGTTTGTAATTCAAAAATGAATATTACCCCAAAAAATTTCCACTCTAACTCCATATTCCAAGCTTTGAGGTCAAAGTACAGTGGAAACCTAAAGTCCTATTAAAGGTATGAAAAAAAATGGAAAAATGGAAATTGAAAAAATCATTTATGTTTGTAATTCAAAAATGAATATTACCCCAAAAAATTTCCACTCTAACTCCATATTCCAAGCTTTGAGGTCAAAGTACAGTGGAAACCTAAAGTCCTATTAAAGGTATGAAAAAAAATGGAAAAATGGAAATTGAACAAATCATTTATGTTTCTAATTTAAAAATGAATATTACCCCAAAATATTTCCACTCTAACCCCATATTCCAAGCTTTGAGGTCAAAGTACAGTGGAAACCTAAAGTCCTATTAAAGGTATGAAAAAAAATGGAAAAATGGAAATTGAAAAAATCATTTATGTTTGTAATTTAAAAATGAATATTACCCCAAAAAATTTCCACTCTAACCCCATATTCCAAGCTTTGAGGTCAAAGTACAATGGAAACCTAAAGTCCTATTAAAGGTATGAAAAAAAATGGAAAAATGGAAATTGAAAAAATCATTTATGTTTCTAATTTAAAAATGAATATTACCCCAAAAAATTTACACTCTAACCCCATATTCCAAGCTTTGAGGTCAAAGTACAGTGGAAACCTAAAGTCCTATTAAAGGTATGAAAAAAAATGGAAAAATGGAAATTGAAAAAATCATTTATGTTTCTAATTTAAAAATGAATATTTACCCAAAAAATTTCCACTCTAACCCCATATTCAAAGCTTTGAGGTCAAAGTACAGTGGAAACCTAAAGTCCTATTAAAGGTATGAAAAAAAATGGAAAAATGGAAATTGAAAAAATCATTTATGTTTCTAATTTAAAAATGAATATTACCCCAAAAAATTTCCACTCTAACCCCATATTCCAAGCTTTGAGGTCAAAGTACAGTGAAAACCTAAAGTCCTATTAAAGGTATGAAAAAAATGGAAAAATGGAAATTGAAAAAATCATTTATGTTTGTAATTCAAAAATGAATATTTACCCAAAAAATTTCCACTCTAACCCCATATTCAAAGCTTTGAGGTCAAAGTATAGTGGAAACCTAAAGTCCTATTAAAGGTATGAAAAAAAATGGAAAAATGGAAATTGAAAAAATCATTTATGTTTCTAATTTAAAAATGAATATTACCCCAAAAAATTTCCACTCTAACCCCATATTCCAAGCTTTGAGGTCAAAGTACAGTGGAAACCTAAAGTCCTATTAAAGGTATGAAAAAAAATGGAAAAATGGAAATTGAAAAAATCATTTATGTTTGTAATTTAAAAATGAATATTTACCCAAAAAATTTCCACTCTAACCCCATATTCCAAGCTTTGAGGTCAAAGTACAGTGGAAACCTAAAGTCCTATTAAAGGTATGAAAAAAAATGGAAAAATGGAAATTGAAAAAATCATTTATGTTTGTAATTTAAAAATGAATATTTACCCAAAAAATTTCCACTCTAACCCCATATTCAAAGCTTTGAGGTCAAAGTACAGTGGAAACCTAAAGTCCTATTAAAGGTATGAAAAAAAATGGAAAAATGGAAATTGAAAAAATCATTTATGTTTCTAATTTAAAAATGAATATTACCCCAAAAAATTTCCACTCTAACCCCATATTCCAAGCTTTGAGGTCAAAGTACAGTGGAAACCTAAAGTCCTATTAAAGGTATGTAAAAAAATGGAAAAATGGAAATTGAAAAAATCATTTATGTTTCTAATTTAAAAATGAATATTACCCCAAAAAATTTCCACTCTAACCCCATATTCCAAGCTTTGAGGTCAAATTACAGTGGAAACCTAAAGTCCTATTAAAGGTATGAAAAAAAATGGAAAAATGGAAATTGAAAAAATCATTTATGTTTGTAATTCAAAAATGAATATTTACCCAAAAAATTTCCACTCTAACCCCATATTCAAAGCTTTGAGGTCAAAGTACAGTGGAAACCTAAAGTCCTATTAAAGGTATGAAAAAAAATGGAAAAATGGAAATTGAAAAAATCATTTATGTTTCTAATTTAAAAATGAATATTACCCCAAAAAATTTCCACTCTAACCCCATATTCCAAGCTTTGAGGTCAAAGTACAGTGGAAACCTAAAGTCCTATTAAAGGTATGAAAAAAAATGGAAAAATGGAAATTGAAAAAATCATTTCAGTTTGTAATTTAAAAATGAATATTTACCCAAAAAATTTCCACTCTAACCCCATATTCAAAGCTTTGAGGTCAAAGTAAGGTGGAAACCTAAAGTCCTATTAAAGGTATGAAAAAAAATGGAAAAATGGAAATTGAAAAAATCATTTATGTTTCTAATTTAAAAATGAATATTACCCCAAAAAATTTCCACTCTAACCCCATATTCCAAGCTTTGAGGTCAAAGTACAGTGGAAACCTAAAGTCCTATTAAAGGTATGAAAAAAAATGGAAAAATGGAAATTGAAAAAATCATTTATGTTTGTAATTTAAAAATGAATATTACCCCAAAAAATTTCCACTCTAACCCCATATTCCAAGCTTTGAGGTCAAAGTACAGTGGAAACCTAAAGTCCTATTAAAGGTATGAAAAAAAATGGAAAAATGGAAATTAAAAAAATCATTTATGTTTCTAATTTAAAAATGAATATTACCCCAAAATTTTCCACTCTAACCCCATATTCCAAGCTTTGAGGTCAAAGTACAGTGGAAACCTAAAGTCCTATTAAAGGTATGAAAAAAAATGGAAAAATGGAAATTGAAAAAATCATTTATGTTTGTAATTCAAAAATGAATATTTACCCAAAAAATTTCCACTCTAACCCCATATTCAAAGCTTTGAGGTCAAAGTACAGTGGAAACCTAAAGTCCTATTAAAGGTATGAAAAAAAATGGAAAAATGGAAATTGAAAAAATCATTTATGTTTCTAATTTAAAAATGAATATTACCCCAAAAAATTTCCACTCTAACCCCATATTCCAAGCTTTGAGGTCAAAGTACAGTGGAAACCTAAAGTCCTATTAAAGGTATGAAAAAAAATGGAAAAATGGAAATT
This sequence comes from Branchellion lobata, assembly GCA_947562095.1. Taxonomy (NCBI): domain Eukaryota; kingdom Metazoa; phylum Annelida; class Clitellata; order Hirudinida; family Piscicolidae; genus Branchellion; species Branchellion lobata. Next base: position 123,507 of record OX387256.1, on the reverse strand, counting down.
GAAAAAATCATTTATGTTTGTAATTGAAAAATGAATATTTACCCAAAAAATTTCCACTCTAACCCCATATTCAAAGCTTTGAGGTCAAAGTACAGTGGAAACCTAAAGTCCTATTAAAGGTATGTAAAAAAATGGAAAAATGGAAATTGAAAAAATCATTTATGTTTCTAATTTAAAAATGAATATTACCCCAAAAAATTTCCACTCTAAGCACATATTCCAAGCTTTGAGGTCAAAGTACAGTGGAAACCTAAAGTCCTATTAAAGGTATGAAAAAAAATGGAAAAATGGAAATTGAAAAAATCATTTATGTTTCTAATTTAAAAATGAATATTACCCCAAAAAATTTCCACTCTAACCCCATATTCCAAGCTTTGAGGTCAAAGTACAGTGGAAACCTAAAGTCCTATTAAAGGTATGAAAAAAAATGGAAAAATGGAAATTGAAAAAATCATTTATGTTTCTAATTTAAAAATGAATATTTACCCAAAAAATTTCCACTCTAACCCCATATTCAAAGCTTTGAGGTCAAAGTACAGTGGAAACCTAAAGTCCTATTAAAGGTATGAAAAAAAATGGAAAAATGGAAATTGAAAAAATCATTTATGTTTCTAATTTAAAAATGAATATTACCCCAAAAAATTTCCACTCTAACCCCATATTCCAAGCTTTGAGGTCAAAGTACAGTGGAAACCTAAAGTCCTATTAAAGGTATGTAAAAAAATGGAAAAATGGAAATTGAAAAAATCATTTATGTTTCTAATTTAAAAATGAATATTACCCCAAAAAATTTCCACTCTAACCCCATATTCCAAGCTTTGAGGTCAAAGTACAGTGGAAACCTAAAGTCCTATTAAAGGTATGAAAAAAAATGGAAAAATGGAAATTGAAAAAATCATTTATGTTTGTAATTCAAAAATGAATATTTACCCAAAAAATTTCCACTCTAACCCCATATTCAAAGCTTTGAGGTCAAAGTACAGTGGAAACCTAAAGTCCTATTAAAGGTATGAAAAAAAATGGAAAAATGGAAATTGAAAAAATCATTTATGTTTCTAATTTAAAAATGAATATTACCCCAAAAAATTTCCACTCTAACCCCATATTCCAAGCTTTGAGGTCAAAGTACAGTGGAAACCTAAAGTCCTATTAAAGGTATGAAAAAAAATGGAAAAATGGAAATTGAAAAAATCATTTATGTTTGTTATTTAAAAATGAATATTTACCCAAAATATTTCCACTCTAACCCCATATTCAAAGCTTTGAGGTCAAAGTAAGGTGGAAACCTAAAGTCCTATTAAAGGTATGAAAAAAAATGGAAAAATGGAAATTGAAAAAATCATTTATGTTTCTAATTTAAAAATGAATATTACCCCAAAAAATTTCCACTCTAATCCCATATTCCAAGCTTTGAGGTCAAAGTACAGTGGAAACCTAAAGTCCTATTAAAGGTATGAAAAAAAATGGAAAAATGGAAATTGAACAAATCATTTATGTTTCTAATTTAAAAATGAATATTACCCCAAAAAATTTCCACTCTAACCCCATATTCCAAGCTTTGAGGTCAAAGTACAGTGGAAACCTAAAGTCCTATTAAAGGTATGAAAAAAAATGGAAAAATGGAAATTGAAAAAATCATTTATGTTTCTAATTTAAAAATGAATATTACCCCAAAAAATTTCCACTCTAACCCCATATTCCAAGCTTTGAGGTCAAAGTACAGTGGAAACCTAAAGTCCTATTAAAGGTATGAAAAAAAATGGAAAAATGGAAATTGAAAAAATCATTTATGTTTGTAATTTAAAAATGAATATTTACCCAAAAAATTTCCACTCTAACCCCATATTCAAAGCTTTGAGGTCAAAGTACAGTGGAAACCTAAAGTCCTATTAAAGGTATGAAAAAAAATGGAAAAATGGAAATTGAACAAATCATTTATGTTTGTAATTTAAAAATGAATATTACCCCAAAAAATTTCCACTCTAACTCCATATTCCAAGCTTTGAGGTCAAAGTACAGTGGAAACCTAAAGTCCTATTAAAGGTATGAAAAAAAATGGAAAAATGGAAATTGAACAAATCATTTATGTTTCTAATTTAAAAATGAATATTACCCCAAAAAATTTCCACTCTAACCCCATATTCCAAGCTTTGAGGTCAAAGTACAGTGGAAACTTAAAGTCCTATTAAAGGTATGAAAAAAAATGGAAAAATGGAAATTGAAAAAATCATTTATGTTTCTAATTTAAAAATAAATATTACCCCAAAAAATTTCCACTCTAACCCCATATTCCAAGCTTTGAGGTCAAAGTACAATGGAAACCTAAAGTCCTATTAAAGGTATGAAAAAAAATGGAAAAATGGAAATTGAAAAAATCATTTATGTTTCTAATTTAAAAATGAATATTACCCCAAAAAATTTCCACTCTAACCCTATATTCCAAGCTTTGAGGTCAAAGTACAGTGGAAACCTAAAGTCCTATTAAAGGTATGAAAAAAAATGGAAAAATGGAAATTGAAAAAATCATTTATGTTTCTAATTTAAAAATGAATATTATCCCAAAAAATTTCCACTCTAACCCCATATTCCAAGCTTTGAGGTCAAAGTACAGTGGAAACCTAAAGTCCTATTAAAGGTATGAAAAAAAATGGAAAAATGGAAATTGAAAAAATCATTTATGTTTCTAATTTAAAAATGAATATTACCCCAAAAAATTTCCACTCTAACCTCATATTTCAAGCTTTGAGGTCAAAGTACAGTGGAAACTTAAAGTCCTATTAAAGGTATGAAAAAAAATGGAAAAATGGAAATTGAAAAAATCATTTATGTTTCTAATTTAAAAATGAATATTACCCCAAAAAATTTCCACTCTAACCCCATATTCCAAGCTTTGAGGTCAAAGTACAGTGGAAACCTAAAGTCCTATTAAAGGTATGAAAAAAAATGGAAAAATGGAAATTGAAAAAATCATTTATGTTTGTAATTCAAAATTGAATATTACCCCAAAAAATTTCCACTCTAACTCCATATTCCAAGCTTTGAGGTCAAAGTACAGTGGAAACCTAAAGTCCTATTAAAGGTATGAAAAAAAATGGAAAAATGGAAATTGAACAAATCATTTATGTTTCTAATTTAAAAATGAATATTACCCCAAAATATTTCCACTCTAACCCCATATTCCAAGCTTTGAGGTCAAAGTACAGTGGAAACCTAAAGTCCTATTAAAGGTATGAAAAAAAATGGAAAAAGGGAAATTGAAAAAATCATTTATGTTTGTAATTTAAAAATGAATATTACCCCAAAAAATTTCCACTCTAACCCCATATTCCAAGCTTTGAGGTCAAAGTACAATGGAAACCTAAAGTCCTATTAAAGGTATGAAAAAAAATGGAAAAATGGAAATTGAAAAAATCATTTATGTTTCTAATTTAAAAATGAATATTACCCCAAAAAATTTCCACTCTAACCTCATATTTCAAGCTTTGAGGTCAAAGTACAGTGGAAACCTAAAGTCCTATTAAAGGTATGAAAAAAAATGGAAAAATGGAAATTGAAAAAATCATTTATGTTTCTAATTTAAAAATGAATATTACCCCAAAAAATTTCCACTCTAACCCCATATTCCAAGCTTTGAGGTCAAAGTACAGTGGAAACCTAAAGTCCTATTAAAGGTATGAAAAAAAATGGAAAAATGGAAATTGAAAAAATCATTTATGTTTGTAATTCAAAAATGAATATTACCCCAAAAAATTTCCACTCTAACTCCATATTCCAAGCTTTGAGGTCAAAGTACAGTGGAAACCTAAAGTCCTATTAAAGGTATGAAAAAAAATGGAAAAATGGAAATTGAAAAAATCATTTATGTTTGTAATTCAAAAATGAATATTACCCCAAAAAATTTCCACTCTAACTCCATATTCCAAGCTTTGAGGTCAAAGTACAGTGGAAACCTAAAGTCCTATTAAAGGTATGAAAAAAAATGGAAAAATGGAAATTGAACAAATCATTTATGTTTCTAATTTAAAAATGAATATTACCCCAAAATATTTCCACTCTAACCCCATATTCCAAGCTTTGAGGTCAAAGTACAGTGGAAACCTAAAGTCCTATTAAAGGTATGAAAAAAAATGGAAAAATGGAAATTGAAAAAATCATTTATGTTTGTAATTTAAAAATGAATATTACCCCAAAAAATTTCCACTCTAACCCCATATTCCAAGCTTTGAGGTCAAAGTACAGTGAAAACCTAAAGTCCTATTAAAGGTATGAAAAAAAATGGAAAAATGGAAATTGAAAAAATCATTTATGTTTGTAATTCAAAAATGAATATTTACCCAAAAAATTTCCACTCTAACCCCATATTCAAAGCTTTGAGGTCAAAGTATAGTGGAAACCTAAAGTCCTATTAAAGGTATGAAAAAAAATGGAAAAATGGAAATTGAAAAAATCATTTATGTTTCTAATTTAAAAATGAATATTACCCCAAAAAATTTCCACTCTAACCCCATATTCCAAGCTTTGAGGTCAAAGTACAGTGGAAACCTAAAGTCCTATTAAAGGTATGAAAAAAAATGGAAAAATGGAAATTGAAAAAATCATTTATGTTTGTAATTTAAAAATGAATATTTACCCAAAAAATTTCCACTCTAACCCCATATTCCAAGCTTTGAGGTCAAAGTACAGTGGAAACCTAAAGTCCTATTAAAGGTATGAAAAAAAATGGAAAAATGGAAATTGAAAAAATCATTTATGTTTCTAATTTAAAAATGAATATTTACCCAAAAAATTTCCACTCTAACCCCATATTCAAAGCTTTGAGGTCAAAGTACAGTGGAAACCTAAAGTCCTATTAAAGGTATGAAAAAAAATGGAAAAATGGAAATTGAAAAAATCATTTATGTTTCTAATTTAAAAATGAATATTACCCCAAAAAATTTCCACTCTAACCCCATATTCCAAGCTTTGAGGTCAAAGTACAGTGGAAACCTAAAGTCCTATTAAAGGTATGTAAAAAAATGGAAAAATGGAAATTGAAAAAATCATTTATGTTTCTAATTTAAAAATGAATATTACCCCAAAAAATTTCCACTCTAACCCCATATTCCAAGCTTTGAGGTCAAATTACAGTGGAAACCTAAAGTCCTATTAAAGGTATGAAAAAAAATGGAAAAATGGAAATTGAAAAAATCATTTATGTTTGTAATTCAAAAATGAATATTTACCCAAAAAATTTCCACTCTAACCCCATATTCAAAGCTTTGAGGTCAAAGTACAGTGGAAACCTAAAGTCCTATTAAAGGTATGAAAAAAAATGGAAAAATGGAAATTGAAAAAATCATTTATGTTTCTAATTTAAAAATGAATATTACCCCAAAAAATTTCCACTCTAACCCCATATTCCAAGCTTTGAGGTCAAAGTACAGTGGAAACCTAAAGTCCTATTAAAGGTATGAAAAAAAATGGAAAAATGGAAATTGAAAAAATCATTTCAGTTTGTAATTTAAAAATGAATATTTACCCAAAAAATTTCCACTCTAACCCCATATTCAAAGCTTTGAGGTCAAAGTAAGGTGGAAACCTAAAGTCCTATTAAAGGTATGAAAAAAAATGGAAAAATGGAAATTGAAAAAATCATTTATGTTTCTAATTTAAAAATGAATATTACCCCAAAAAATTTCCACTCTAACCCCATATTCCAAGCTTTGAGGTCAAAGTACAGTGGAAACCTAAAGTCCTATTAAAGGTATGAAAAAAAATGGAAAAATGGAAATTGAAAAAATCATTTATGTTTGTAATTTAAAAATGAATATTACCCCAAAAAATTTCCACTCTAACCCCATATTCCAAGCTTTGAGGTCAAAGTACAGTGGAAACCTAAAGTCCTATTAAAGGTATGAAAAAAAATGGAAAAATGGAAATTAAAAAAATCATTTATGTTTCTAATTTAAAAATGAATATTACCCCAAAATTTTCCACTCTAACCCCATATTCCAAGCTTTGAGGTCAAAGTACAGTGGAAACCTAAAGTCCTATTAAAGGTATGAAAAAAAATGGAAAAATGGAAATTGAAAAAATCATTTATGTTTGTAATTCAAAAATGAATATTTACCCAAAAAATTTCCACTCTAACCCCATATTCAAAGCTTTGAGGTCAAAGTACAGTGGAAACCTAAAGTCCTATTAAAGGTATGAAAAAAAATGGAAAAATGGAAATTGAAAAAATCATTTATGTTTCTAATTTAAAAATGAATATTACCCCAAAAAATTTCCACTCTAACCCCATATTCCAAGCTTTGAGGTCAAAGTACAGTGGAAACCTAAAGTCCTATTAAAGGTATGAAAAAAAATGGAAAAATGGAAATTGAAAAAATCATTTATGTTTGTAATTGAAAAATGAATATTTACCCAAAAAATTTCCACTCTAACCCCATATTCAAAGCTTTGAGGTCAAAGTACAGTGGAAACCTAAAGTCCTATTAAAGGTATGTAAAAAAATGGAAAAATGGAAATTGAAAAAATCATTTATGTTTCTAATTTAAAAATGAATATTACCCCAAAAAATTTCCACTCTAAGCACATATTCCAAGCTTTGAGGTCAAAGTACAGTGGAAACCTAAAGTCCTATTAAAGGTATGAAAAAAAATGGAAAAATGGAAATTGAAAAAATCATTTATGTTTCTAATTTAAAAATGAATATTACCCCAAAAAATTTCCACTCTAACCCCATATTCCAAGCTTTGAGGTCAAAGTACAGTGGAAACCTAAAGTCCTATTAAAGGTATGAAAAAAAATGGAAAAATGGAAATTGAAAAAATCATTTATGTTTCTAATTTAAAAATGAATATTTACCCAAAAAATTTCCACTCTAACCCCATATTCAAAGCTTTGAGGTCAAAGTACAGTGGAAACCTAAAGTCCTATTAAAGGTATGAAAAAAATGGAAAAATGGAAATTGAAAAAATCATTTATGTTTCTAATTTAAAAATGAATATTACCCCAAAAAATTTCCACTCTAACCCCATATTCCAAGCTTTGAGGTCAAAGTACAGTGGAAACCTAAAGTCCTATTAAAGGTATGTAAAAAAATGGAAAAATGGAAATTGAAAAAATCATTTATGTTTCTAATTTAAAAATGAATATTACCCCAAAAAATTTCCACTCTAACCCCATATTCCAAGCTTTGAGGTCAAAGTACAGTGGAAACCTAAAGTCCTATTAAAGGTATGAAAAAAAATGGAAAAATGGAAATTGAAAAAATCATTTATGTTTGTAATTCAAAAATGAATATTTACCCAAAAAATTTCCACTCTAACCCCATATTCAAAGCTTTGAGGTCAAAGTACAGTGGAAACCTAAAGTCCTATTAAAGGTATGAAAAAAAATGGAAAAATGGAAATTGAAAAAATCATTTATGTTTCTAATTTAAAAATGAATATTACCCCAAAAAATTTCCACTCTAACCCCATATTCCAAGCTTTGAGGTCAAAGTACAGTGGAAACTTAAAGTCCTATTAAAGGTATGAAAAAAAATGGAAAAATGGAAATTGAAAAAATCATTTATGTTTGTTATTTAAAAATGAATATTTACCCAAAATATTTCCACTCTAACCCCATATTCAAAGCTTTGAGGTCAAAGTAAGGTGGAAACCTAAAGTCCTATTAAAGGTATGAAAAAAAATGGAAAAATGGAAATTGAAAAAATCATTTATGTTTCTAATTTAAAAATGAATATTACCCCAAAAAATTTCCACTCTAATCCCATATTCCAAGCTTTGAGGTCAAAGTACAGTGGAAACCTAAAGTCCTATTAAAGGTATGAAAAAAAATGGAAAAATGGAAATTGAACAAATCATTTATGTTTCTAATTTAAAAATGAATATTACCCCAAAAAATTTCCACTCTAACCCCATATTCCAAGCTTTGAGGTCAAAGTACAGTGGAAACCTAAAGTCCTATTAAAGGTATGAAAAAAAATGGAAAAATGGAAATTGAAAAAATCATTTATGTTTCTAATTTAAAAATGAATATTACCCCAAAAAATTTCCGCTCTAACCCCATATTCCAAGCTTTGAGGTCAAAGTACAGTGGAAACCTAAAGTCCTATTAAAGGTATGAAAAAAAATGGAAAAATGGAAATTGAAAAAATCATTTATGTTTGTAATTTAAAAATGAATATTTACCCAAAAAATTTCCACTCTAACCCCATATTCAAAGCTTTGAGGTCAAAGTACAGTGGAAACCTAAAGTCCTATTAAAGGTATGAAAAAAAATGGAAAAATGGAAATTGAACAAATCATTTATGTTTGTAATTTAAAAATGAATATTACCCCAAAAAATTTCCACTCTAACTCCATATTCCAAGCTTTGAGGTCAAAGTACAGTGGAAACCTAAAGTCCTATTAAAGGTATGAAAAAAAATGGAAAAATGGAAATTGAACAAATCATTTATGTTTCTAATTTAAAAATGAATATTACCCCAAAAAATTTCCACTCTAACCCCATATTCCAAGCTTTGAGGTCAAAGTACAGTGGAAACTTAAAGTCCTATTAAAGGTATGAAAAAAAATGGAAAAATGGAAATTGAAAAAATCATTTATGTTTCTAATTTAAAAATAAATATTACCCCAAAAAATTTCCACTCTAACCCCATATTCCAAGCTTTGAGGTCAAAGTACAATGGAAACCTAAAGTCCTATTAAAGGTATGAAAAAAAATGGAAAAATGGAAATTGAAAAAATCATTTATGTTTCTAATTTAAAAATGAATATTACCCCAAAAAATTTCCACTCTAACCCTATATTCCAAGCTTTGAGGTCAAAGTACAGTGGAAACCTAAAGTCCTATTAAAGGTATGAAAAAAAATGGAAAAATGGAAATTGAAAAAATCATTTATGTTTCTAATTTAAAAATGAATATTATCCCAAAAAATTTCCACTCTAACCCCATATTCCAAGCTTTGAGGTCAAAGTACAGTGGAAACCTAAAGTCCTATTAAAGGTATGAAAAAAAATGGAAAAATGGAAATTGAAAAAATCATTTATGTTTCTAATTTAAAAATGAATATTACCCCAAAAAATTTCCACTCTAACCTCATATTTCAAGCTTTGAGGTCAAAGTACAGTGGAAACTTAAAGTCCTATTAAAGGTATGAAAAAAAATGGAAAAATGGAAATTGAAAAAATCATTTATGTTTCTAATTTAAAAATGAATATTACCCCAAAAAATTTCCACTCTAACCCCATATTCCAAGCTTTGAGGTCAAAGTACAGTGGAAACCTAAAGTCCTATTAAAGGTATGAAAAAAAATGGAAAAATGGAAATTGAAAAAATCATTTATGTTTGTAATTCAAAATTGAATATTACCCCAAAAAATTTCCACTCTAACTCCATATTCCAAGCTTTGAGGTCAAAGTACAGTGGAAACCTAAAGTCCTATTAAAGGTATGAAAAAAAATGGAAAAATTGAAATTGAACAAATCATTTATGTTTCTAATTTAAAAATGAATATTACCCCAAAATATTTCCACTCTAACCCCATATTCCAAGCTTTGAGGTCAAAGTACAGTGGAAACCTAAAGTCCTATTAAAGGTATGAAAAAAAATGGAAAAAGGGAAATTGAAAAAATCATTTATGTTTGTAATTTAAAAATGAATATTACCCCAAAAAATTTCCACTCTAACCCCATTTTCCAAGCTTTGAGGTCAAAGTACAATGGAAACCTAAAGTCCTATTAAAGGTATGAAAAAAAATGGAAAAATGGAAATTGAAAAAATCATTTATGTTTCTAATTTAAAAATGAATATTACCCCAAAAAATTTCCACTCTAACCTCATATTTCAAGCTTTGAGGTCAAAGTACAGTGGAAACCTAAAGTCCTATTAAAGGTATGAAAAAAAATGGAAAAATGGAAATTGAAAAAATCATTTATGTTTCTAATTTAAAAATGAATATTACCCCAAAAAATTTCCACTCTAACCCCATATTCCAAGCTTTGAGGTCAAAGTACAGTGGAAACCTAAAGTCCTATTAAAGGTATGAAAAAAAATGGAAAAATGGAAATTGAAAAAATCATTTATGTTTGTAATTCAAAAATGAATATTACCCCAAAAAATTTCCACTCTAACTCCATATTCCAAGCTTTGAGGTCAAAGTACAGTGGAAACCTAAAGTCCTATTAAAGGTATGAAAAAAAATGGAAAAATGGAAATTGAAAAAATCATTTATGTTTGTAATTTAAAAATGAATATTACCCCAAAAAATTTCCACTCTAACCCCATATTCCAAGCTTTGAGGTCAAAGTACAATGGAAACCTAAAGTCCTATTAAAGGTATGAAAAAAAATGGAAAAATGGAAATTGAAAAAATCATTTATGTTTCTAATTTAAAAATGAATATTACCCCAAAAAATTTACACTCTAACCCCATATTCCAAGCTTTGAGGTCAAAGTACAGTGGAAACCTAAAGTCCTATTAAAGGTATGAAAAAAAATGGAAAAATGGAAATTGAAAAAATCATTTATGTTTCTAATTTAAAAATGAATATTTACCCAAAAAATTTCCACTCTAACCCCATATTCAAAGCTTTGAGGTCAAAGTACAGTGGAAACCTAAAGTCCTATTAAAGGTATGAAAAAAAATGGAAAAATGGAAATTGAAAAAATCATTTATGTTTCTAATTTAAAAATGAATATTACCCCAAAAAATTTCCACTCTAACCCCATATTCCAAGCTTTGAGGTCAAAGTACAGTGGAAACCTAAAGTCCTATTAAAGGTATGAAAAAAAATGGAAAAATGGAAATTGAAAAAATCATTTATGTTTGTAATTCAAAAATGAATATTTACCCAAAAAATTTCCACTCTAACCCCATATTCAAAGCTTTGAGGTCAAAGTACAGTGGAAACCTAAAGTCCTATTAAAGGTATGAAAAAAAATGGAAAAATGGAAATTGAAAAAATCATTTATGTTTCTAATTTAAAAATGAATATTACCCCAAAAAATTTCCACTCTAACCCCATATTCCAAGCTTTGAGGTCAAAGTACAGTGGAAACCTAAAGTCCTATTAAAGGTATGAAAAAAAATGGAAAAATGGAAATTGAAAAAATCATTTATGTTTGTAATTTAAAAATGAATATTTACCCAAAAAATTTCCACTCTAACCCCATATTCAAAGCTTTGAGGTCAAAGTACAGTGGAAACCTAAAGTCCTATTAAAGGTATGTAAAAAAATGGAAAAATGGAAATTGAAAAAATCATTTATGTTTCTAATTTAAAAATGAATATTACCCCAAAAAATTTCCACTCTAAGCACATATTCCAAGCTTTGAGGTCAAAGTACAGTGGAAACCTAAAGTCCTATTAAAGGTATGAAAAAAAATGGAAAAATGGAAATTGAAAAAATCATTTATGTTTCTAATTTAAAAATGAATATTACCCCAAAAAATTTCCACTCTAACCCCATATTCCAAGCTTTGAGGTCAAAGTACAGTGGAAACCTAAAGTCCTATTAAAGGTATGAAAAAAAATGGAAAAATGGAAATTGAAAAAATCATTTATGTTTCTAATTTAAAAATGAATATTTACCCAAAAAATTTCCACTCTAACCCCATATTCAAAGCTTTGAGGTCAAAGTACAGTGGAAACCTAAAGTCCTATTAAAGGTATGAAAAAAAATGGAAAAATGGAAATTGAAAAAATCATTTATGTTTCTAATTTAAAAATGAATATTACCCCAAAAAATTTCCACTCTAACCCCATATTCCAAGCTTTGAGGTCAAAGTACAGTGGAAACCTAAAGTCCTATTAAAGGTATGTAAAAAAATGGAAAAATAGAAATTGAAAAAATCATTTATGTTTCTAATTTAAAAATGAATATTACCCCAAAAAATTTCCACTCTAACCCCATATTCCAAGCTTTGAGGTCAAAGTACAGTGGAAACCTAAAGTCCTATTAAAGGTATGAAAAAAAATGGAAAAATGGAAATTGAAAAAATCATTTATGTTTGTAATTCAAAAATGAATATTTACCCAAAAAATATCCACTCTAACCCCATATTCAAAGCTTTGAGGTCAAAGTACAGTGGAAACCTAAAGTCCTATTAAAGGTATGAAAAAAAATGGAAAAATGGAAATTGAAAAAATCATTTATGTTTCTAATTTAAAAATGAATATTACCCCAAAAAATTTCCACTCTAACCCCATATTCCAAGCTTTGAGGTCAAAGTACAGTGGAAACCTAAAGTCCTATTAAAGGTATGAAAAAAAATGGAAAAATGGAAATTGAAAAAATCATTTATGTTTGTAATTTAAAAATGAATATTTACCCAAAAAATTTCCACTCTAACCCCATATTCAAAGCTTTGAGGTCAAAGTAAGGTGGAAACCTAAAGTCCTATTAAAGGTATGAAAAAAAATGGAAAAATGGAAATTGAAAAAATCATTTATGTTTCTAATTTAAAAATGAATATTACCCCAAAAAATTTCCACTCTAACCCCATATTCCAAGCTTTGAGGTCAAAGTACAGTGGAAACCTAAAGTCCTATTAAAGGTATGAAAAAAAATGGAAAAATGGAAATTGAAAAAATCATTTATGTTTGTAATTTAAAAATGAATATTACCCCAAAAAATTTCCACTCTAACCCCATATTCAAAGCTTTGAGGTCAAAGTACAGTGGAAACCTAAAGTCCTATTAAAGGTATGAAAAAAAATGGAAAAATGGAAATTGAAAAAATCATTTATGTTTCTAATTTAAAAATGAATATTACCCCAAAAAATTTCCACTCTAACCCCATATTCCAAGCTTTGAGGTCAAAGTACAGTGGAAACCTAAAGTCCTATTAAAGGTATGAAAAAAAATGGAAAAATGGAAATTGAAAAAATCATTTATGTTTGTAATTCAAAAATGAATATTTACCCAAAAAATTTCCACTCTAACCCCATATTCAAAGCTTTGAGGTCAAAGTACAGTGGAAACCTAAAGTCCTATTAAAGGTATGAAAAAAAATGGAAAAATGGAAATTGAAAAAATCATTTATGTTTCTAATTTAAAAATGAATATTACCCCAAAAAATTTCCACTCTAACCCCATATTCCAAGCTTTGAGGTCAAAGTACAGTGGAAACCTAAAGTCCTATTAAAGGTATGAAAAAAAATGGAAAAATGGAAATTGAAAAAATCATTTATGTTTGTAATTTAAAAATGAATATTTACCCAAAAAATTTCCACTCTAACCCCATATTCAAAGCTTTGAGGTCAAAGTACAGTGGAAACCTAAAGTCCTATTAAAGGTATGTAAAAAAATGGAAAAATGGAAATTGAAAAAATCATTTATGTTTCTAATTTAAAAATGAATATTACCCCAAAAAATTTCCACTCTAAGCACATATTCCAAGCTTTGAGGTCAAAGTACAGTGGAAACCTAAAGTCCTATTAAAGGTATGAAAAAAAATGGAAAAATGGAAATTGAAAAAATCATTTATGTTTCTAATTTAAAAATGAATATTACCCCAAAAAATTTCCACTCTAACCCCATATTCCAAGCTTTGAGGTCAAAGTACAGTGGAAACCTAAAGTCCTATTAAAGGTATGAAAAAAAATGGAAAAATGGAAATTGAAAAAATCATTTATGTTTCTAATTTAAAAATGAATATTTACCCAAAAAATTTCCACTCTAACCCCATATTCAAAGCTTTGAGGTCAAAGTACAGTGGAAACCTAAAGTCCTATTAAAGGTATGAAAAAAAATGGAAAAATGGAAATTGAAAAAATCATTTATGTTTCTAATTTAAAAATGAATATTACCCCAAAAAATTTCCACTCTAACCCCATATTCCAAGCTTTGAGGTCAAAGTACAGTGGAAACCTAAAGTCCTATTAAAGGTATGTAAAAAAATGGAAAAATAGAAATTGAAAAAATCATTTATGTTTCTAATTTAAAAATGAATATTACCCCAAAAAATTTCCACTCTAACCCCATATTCCAAGCTTTGAGGTCAAAGTACAGTGGAAACCTAAAGTCCTATTAAAGGTATGAAAAAAAATGGAAAAATGGAAATTGAAAAAATCATTTATGTTTGTAATTCAAAAATGAATATTTACCCAAAAAATATCCACTCTAACCCCATATTCAAAGCTTTGAGGTCAAAGTACAGTGGAAACCTAAAGTCCTATTAAAGGTATGAAAAAAAATGGAAAAATGGAAATTGAAAAAATCATTTATGTTTCTAATTTAAAAATGAATATTACCCCAAAAAATTTCCACTCTAACCCCATATTCCAAGCTTTGAGGTCAAAGTACAGTGGAAACCTAAAGTCCTATTAAAGGTATGAAAAAAAATGGAAAAATGGAAATTGAAAAAATCATTTATGTTTGTAATTTAAAAATGAATATTTACCCAAAAAATTTCCACTCTAACCCCATATTCAAAGCTTTGAGGTCAAAGTAAGGTGGAAACCTAAAGTCCTATTAAAGGTATGAAAAAAAATGGAAAAATGGAAATTGAAAAAATCATTTATGTTTCTAATTTAAAAATGAATATTACCCCAAAAAATTTCCACTCTAACCCCATATTCCAAGCTTTGAGGTCAAAGTACAGTGGAAACCTAAAGTCCTATTAAAGGTATGAAAAAAAATGGAAAAATGGAAATTGAAAAAATCATTTATGTTTGTAATTTAAAAATGAATATTACCCCAAAAAATTTCCACTCTAACCCCATATTCCAAGCTTTGAGGTCAAAGTACAGTGGAAACCTAAAGTCCTATTAAAGGTATGAAAAAAAATGGAAAAATGGAAATTGAAAAAATCATTTATGTTTCTAATTTAAAAATGAATATTACCCCAAAAAATTTTCACTCTAACCCCATATTCCAAGCTTTGAGGTCAAAGTACAGTGGAAACCTAAAGTCCTATTAAAGGTATGTAAAAAAATGGAAAAATGGAAATTGAAAAAATCATTTATGTTTCTAATTTAAAAATGAATATTACCCCAAAAAATTTCCACTCTAACCCCATATTCCAAGCTTTGAGGTCAAAGTAGAGTGGAAACCTAAAGTCCTATTAAAGGTATGAAAAAAAATGGAAAAATGGAAATTGAAAAAATCATTTATGTTTCTAATTTAAAAATGAATATTACCCCAAAAAATTTCCACTCTAATCCCATATTCCAAGCTTTGAGGTCAAAGTACAGTGGAAACCTAAAGTCCTATTAAAGGTATGAAAAAAAATGGAAAAATGGAAATTGAACAAATCATTTATGTTTCTAATTTAAAAATGAATATTACCCCAAAAAATTTCCACTCTAACCCCATATTCCAAGCTTTGAGGTCAAAGTACAGTGGAAACCTAAAGTCCTATTAAAGGTATGAAAAAAAATGGAAAAATGGAAATTGAAAAAATCATTTATGTTTGTAATTTAAAAATGAATATTTACCCAAAAAATTTCCACTCTAACCCCATATTCAAAGCTTTGAGGTCAAAGTAAGGTGGAAACCTAAAGTCCTATTAAAGGTATGAAAAAAAATGGAAAAATGGAAATTGAAAAAATCATTTATGTTTCTAATTTAAAAATGAATATTACCCCAAAAAATTTCCACTCTAACCCCATATTCCAAGCTTTGAGGTCAAAGTACAGTGGAAACCTAAAGTCCTATTAAAGGTATGAAAAAAAATGGAAAAATGGAAATTGAAAAAATCATTTATGTTTGTAATTTAAAAATGAATATTACCCCAAAAAATTTCCACTCTAACCCCATATTCCAAGCTTTGAGGTCAAAGTACAGTGGAAACCTAAAGTCCTATTAAAGGTATGAAAAAAAATGGAAAAATGGAAATTGAAAAAATCATTTATGTTTCTAATTTAAAAATGAATATTACCCCAAAAAATTTTCACTCTAACCCCATATTCCAAGCTTTGAGGTCAAAGTACAGTGGAAACCTAAAGTCCTATTAAAGGTATGTAAAAAAATGGAAAAATGGAAATTGAAAAAATCATTTATGTTTCTAATTTAAAAATGAATATTACCCCAAAAAATTTCCACTCTAACCCCATATTCCAAGCTTTGAGGTCAAAGTACAGTGGAAACCTAAAGTCCTATTAAAGGTATGAAAAAAAATGGAAAAATGGAAATTGAAAAAATCATTTATGTTTCTAATTTAAAAATGAATATTACCCCAAAAAATTTCCACTCTAATCCCATATTCCAAGCTTTGAGGTCAAAGTACAGTGGAAACCTAAAGTCCTATTAAAGGTATGAAAAAAAATGGAAAAATGGAAATTGAACAAATCATTTATGTTTCTAATTTAAAAATGAATATTACCCCAAAAAATTTCCACTCTAACCCCATATTCCAAGCTTTGAGGTCAAAGTACAGTGGAAACCTAAAGTCCTATTAAAGGTATGAAAAAAAATGGAAAAATGGAAATTGAAAAAATCATTTATGTTTCTAATTTAAAAATGAATATTACCCCAAAAAATTTCCACTCTAATCCCATATTCCAAGCTTTGAGGTCAAAGTACAGTGGAAACCTAAAGTCCTATTAAAGGTATGAAAAAAAATGGAAAAATGGAAATTGAAAAAATCATTTATGTTTGTAATTTAAAAATGAATATTTACCCAAAAAATTTCCACTCTAACCCCATATTCAAAGCTTTGAGGTCAAAGTACAGTGGAAACCTAAAGTCCTATTAAAGGTATGAAAAAAAATGGAAAAATGGAAATTGAACAAATCATTTATGTTTGTAATTTAAAAATGAATATTACCCCAAAAAATTTCCACTCTAACTCCATATTCCAAGCTTTGAGGTCAAAGTACAGTGGAAACCTAAAGTCCTATTAAAGGTATGAAAAAAAATGGAAAAATGGAAATTGAACAAATCATTTATGTTTCTAATTTAAAAATGAATATTACCCCAAAAAATTTCCACTCTAACCCCATATTCCAAGCTTTGAGGTCAAAGTACAGTGGAAACTTAAAGTCCTATTAAAGGTATGAAAAAAAATGGAAAAATGGAAATTGAAAAAATCATTTATGTTTCAAATTTAAAAATAAATATTACCCCAAAAAATTTCCACTCTAACCCCATATTCCAAGCTTTGAGGTCAAAGTACAATGGAAACCTAAAGTCCTATTAAAGGTATGAAAAAAAATGGAAAAATGGAAATTGAAAAAATCATTTATGTTTCTAATTTAAAAATGAATATTACCCCAAAAAATTTCCACTCTAACCCTATATTCCAAGCTTTGAGGTCAAAGTACAGTGGAAACCTAAAGTCCTATTAAAGGTATGAAAAAAAATGGAAAAATGGAAATTGAAAAAATCATTTATGTTTCTAATTTAAAAATGAATATTATCCCAAAAAATTTTCACTCTAACCCCATATTCCAAGCTTTGAGGTCAAAGTACAGTGGAAACCTAAAGTCCTATTAAAGGTATGAAAAAAAATGGAAAAATGGAAATTGAAAAAATCATTTATGTTTCTAATTTAAAAATGAATATTACCCCAAAAAATTTCCACTCTAACCCCATATTCCAAGCTTTGAGGTCAAAGTACAGTGGAAACCTAAAGTCCTATTAAAGGTATGAAAAAAAATGGAAAAATGGAAATTGAAAAAATCATTTATGTTTCTAATTTAAAAATGAATATTACCCCAAAAAATTTCCACTCTAACCCCATATTCCAAGCTTTGAGGTCAAAGTACAGTGGAAACCTAAAGTCCTATTAAAGGTATGAAAAAAAATGGAAAAATGGAAATTGAAAAAATCATTTATGTTTCTAATTTAAAAATGAATATTACCCCAAAAAATTTCCACTCTAACCCCATATTTCAAGCTTTGAGGTCAAAGTACAGTGGAAACCTAAAGTCCTATTAAAGGTATGAAAAAAAATGGAAAAATGGAAATTGAAAAAATCATTTATGTTTCTAATTTAAAAATGAATATTACCCCAAAAAATTTCCACTCTAACCTCATATTTCAAGCTTTGAGGTCAAAGTACAGTGGAAACTTAAAGTCCTATTAAAGGTATGAAAAAAAATGGAAAAATGGAAATTGAAAAAATCATTTATGTTTCTAATTTAAAAATGAATATTACCCCAAAAAATTTCCACTCTAACCCCATATTCCAAGCTTTGAGGTCAAAGTACAGTGGAAACCTAAAGTCCTATTAAAGGTATGAAAAAAAATGGAAAAATGGAAATTGAAAAAATCATTTATGTTTCTAATTTAAAAATGAATATTTACCCAAAAAATTTCCACTCTAACCCCATATTCAAAGCTTTGAGGTCAAAGTACAGTGGAAACCTAAAGTCCTATTAAAGGTATGAAAAAAAATGGAAAAATGGAAATTGAAAAAATCATTTATGTTTCTAATTTAAAAATGAATATTACCCCAAAAAATTTCCACTCTAACCCCATATTCCAAGCTTTGAGGTCAAAGTACAGTGGAAACCTAAAGTCCTATTAAAGGTATGAAAAAAAATGGAAAAATGGAAATTGAAAAAATCATTTATGTTTCTAATTTAAAAATGAATATTACCCCAAAAAATTTCCACTCTAACCCCATATTCCAAGCTTTGAGGTCAAAGTACAGTGGAAACCTAAAGTCCTATTAAAGGTATGAAAAAAAATGGAAAAATGGAAATTGAAAAAATCATTTATGTTTCTAATTTAAAAATGAATATTACCCCAAAAAATTTCCACTCTAACCCCATATTTCAAGCTTTGAGGTCAAAGTACAGTGGAAACTTAAAGTCCTATTAAAGGTATAAAAAAAAATGGAAAAATGGAAATTGAAAAAATCATTTATGTTTCTAATTTAAAAATGAATATTACCCCAAAAAATTTCCACTCTAACCTCATATTTCAAGCTTTGAGGTCAAAGTACAGTGGAAACTTAAAGTCCTATTAAAGGTATGAAAAAAATGGAAAAATGGAAATTGAAAAAATCATTTATGTTTCTAATTTAAAAATGAATATTACCCCAAAAAATTTCCACTCTAACCCCATATTCCAAGCTTTGAGGTCAAAGTACAGTGGAAACCTAAAGTCCTATTAAAGGTATGAAAAAAAATGGAAAAATGGAAATTGAAAAAATCATTTATGTTTCTAATTTAAAAATGAATATTTACCCAAAAAATTTCCACTCTAACCCCATATTCAAAGCTTTGAGGTCAAAGTACAGTGGAAACCTAAAGTCCTATTAAAGGTATGAAAAAAAATGGAAAAATGGAAATTGAAAAAATCATTTATGTTTCTAATTTAAAAATGAATATTACCCCAAAAAATTTCCACTCTAACCCCATATTCCAAGCTTTGAGGTCAAAGTACAGTGGAAACCTAAAGTCCTATTAAAGGTATGTAAAAAAATGGAAAAATGGAAATTGAAAAAATCATTTATGTTTCTAATTTAAAAATGAATATTACCCCAAAAAATTTCCACTCTAACCCCATATTCCAAGCTTTGAGGTCAAAGTACAGTGGAAACCTAAAGTCCTATTAAAGGTATGAAAAAAAATGGAAAAATGGAAATTGAAAAAATCATTTATGTTTGTAATTCAAAAATGAATATTTACCCAAAAAATTTCCACTCTAACCCCATATTCAAAGCTTTGAGGTCAAAGTACAGTGGAAACCTAAAGTCCTATTAAAGGTATGAAAAAAAATGGAAAAATGGAAATTGAACAAATCATTTATGTTTGTAATTTAAAAATGAATATTACCCCAAAAAATTTCCACTCTAACCCCATATTCCAAGCTTTGAGGTCAAAGTACAATGGAAACCTAAAGTCCTATTAAAGGTATGAAAAAAAATGGAAAAATGGAAATTGAAAAAATCATTTATGTTTCTAATTTAAAAATGAATATTACCCCAAAAAATTTCCACTCTAATCCCATATTCCAAGCTTTGAGGTCAAAGTACAGTGGAAACCTAAAGTCCTATTAAAGGTATGAAAAAAAATGGAAAAATGGAAATTGAACAAATCATTTATGTTTCTAATTTAAAAATGAATATTACCCCAAAAAATTTCCACTCTAACCCCATATTCCAAGCTTTGAGGTCAAAGTACAGTGGAAACCTAAAGTCCTATTAAAGGTATGAAAAAAAATGGAAAAATGGAAATTGAAAAAATCATTTATGTTTGTAATTTAAAAATGAATATTTACCCAAAAAATTTCCACTCTAACCCCATATTCAAAGCTTTGAGGTCAAAGTAAGGTGGAAACCTAAAGTCCTATTAAAGGTATGAAAAAAAATGGAAAAATGGAAATTGAAAAAATCATTTATGTTTCTAATTTAAAAATGAATATTACCCCAAAAAATTTCCACTCTAACCCCATATTCCAAGCTTTGAGGTCAAAGTACAGTGGAAACCTAAAGTCCTATTAAAGGTATGAAAAAAAATGGAAAAATGGAAATTGAAAAAATCATTTATGTTTGTAATTTAAAAATGAATATTACCCCAAAAAATTTCCACTCTAACCCCATATTCCAAGCTTTGAGGTCAAAGTACAGTGGAAACCTAAAGTCCTATTAAAGGTATGAAAAAAAATGGAAAAATGGAAATTGAAAAAATCATTTATGTTTCTAATTTAAAAATGAATATTACCCCAAAAAATTTCCACTCTAACCCCATATTCCAAGCTTTGAGGTCAAAGTACAGTGGAAACCTAAAGTCCTATTAAAGGTATGAAAAAAAATGGAAAAATGGAAATTGAAAAAATCATTTATGTTTCTAATTTAAAAATGAATATTACCCCAAAAAATTTCCACTCTAACCCCATATTTCAAGCTTTGAGGTCAAAGTACAGTGGAAACCTAAAGTCCTATTAAAGGTATGAAAAAAAATGGAAAAATGGAAATTGAAAAAATCATTTATGTTTCTAATTTAAAAATGAATATTACCCCAAAAAATTTCCACTCTAACCTCATATTTCAAGCTTTGAGGTCAAAGTACAGTGGAAACTTAAAGTCCTATTAAAGGTATGAAAAAAAATGGAAAAATGGAAATTGAAAAAATCATTTATGTTTCTAATTTAAAAATGAATATTACCCCAAAAAATTTCCACTCTAACCCCATATTCCAAGCTTTGAGGTCAAAGTACAGTGGAAACCTAAAGTCCTATTAAAGGTATGAAAAAAAATGGAAAAATGGAAATTGAAAAAATCATTTATGTTTCTAATTTAAAAATGAATATTTACCCAAAAAATTTCCACTCTAACCCCATATTCAAAGCTTTGAGGTCAAAGTACAGTGGAAACCTAAAGTCCTATTAAAGGTATGAAAAAAAATGGAAAAATGGAAATTGAAAAAATCATTTATGTTTCTAATTTAAAAATGAATATTACCCCAAAAAATTTCCACTCTAACCCCATATTCCAAGCTTTGAGGTCAAAGTACAGTGGAAACCTAAAGTCCTATTAAAGGTATGAAAAAAAATGGAAAAATGGAAATTGAAAAAATCATTTATGTTTCTAATTTAAAAATGAATATTACCCCAAAAAATTTCCACTCTAACCCCATATTCCAAGCTTTGAGGTCAAAGTACAGTGGAAACCTAAAGTCCTATTAAAGGTATGAAAAAAAATGGAAAAATGGAAATTGAAAAAATCATTTATGTTTCTAATTTAAAAATGAATATTACCCCAAAAAATTTCCACTCTAACCCCATATTTCAAGCTTTGAGGTCAAAGTACAGTGGAAACCTAAAGTCCTATTAAAGGTATAAAAAAAAATGGAAAAATGGAAATTGAAAAAATCATTTATGTTTCTAATTTAAAAATGAATATTACCCCAAAAAATTTCCACTCTAACCTCATATTTCAAGCTTTGAGGTCAAAGTACAGTGGAAACTTAAAGTCCTATTAAAGGTATGAAAAAAATGGAAAAATGGAAATTGAAAAAATCATTTATGTTTCTAATTTAAAAATGAATATTACCCCAAAAAATTTCCACTCTAACCCCATATTCCAAGCTTTGAGGTCAAAGTACAGTGGAAACCTAAAGTCCTATTAAAGGTATGAAAAAAAATGGAAAAATGGAAATTGAAAAAATCATTTATGTTTCTAATTTAAAAATGAATATTTACCCAAAAAATTTCCACTCTAACCCCATATTCAAAGCTTTGAGGTCAAAGTACAGTGGAAACCTAAAGTCCTATTAAAGGTATGAAAAAAAATGGAAAAATGGAAATTGAAAAAATCATTTATGTTTCTAATTTAAAAATGAATATTACCCCAAAAAATTTCCACTCTAACCCCATATTCCAAGCTTTGAGGTCAAAGTACAGTGGAAACCTAAAGTCCTATTAAAGGTATGTAAAAAAATGGAAAAATGGAAATTGAAAAAATCATTTATGTTTCTAATTTAAAAATGAATATTACCCCAAAAAATTTCCACTCTAACCCCATATTCCAAGCTTTGAGGTCAAAGTACAGTGGAAACCTAAAGTCCTATTAAAGGTATGAAAAAAAATGGAAAAATGGAAATTGAAAAAATCATTTATGTTTGTAATTCAAAAATGAATATTTACCCAAAAAATTTCCACTCTAACCCCATATTCAAAGCTTTGAGGTCAAAGTACAGTGGAAACCTAAAGTCCTATTAAAGGTATGAAAAAAAATGGAAAAATGGAAATTGAACAAATCATTTATGTTTGTAATTTAAAAATGAATATTACCCCAAAAAATTTCCACTCTAACCCCATATTCCAAGCTTTGAGGTCAAAGTACAATGGAAACCTAAAGTCCTATTAAAGGTATGAAAAAAAATGGAAAAATGGAAATTGAAAAAATCATTTATGTTTCTAATTTAAAAATGAATAATACCCTAAAAAATTTACACTCTAACCCTATATTCCAAGCTTTGAGGTCAAAGTACAGTGGAAACCTAAAGTCCTATTAAAGGTATGAAAAAAAATGGAAAAATGGAAATTGAAAAAAATCATTTATGTTTGTAATTTAAAAATGAATATTACCCCAAAAAATTTCCACTCTAACCCCATATTCCAAGCTTTGAGGTCAAAGTACAGTGGAAACCTAAAGTCCTATTAAAGGTATGAAAAAAAATGGAAAAATGGAAATTGAAAAATCATTTATGTTTCTAATTTAAAAATGAATATTACCCCAAAATATTTCCACTCTAACCCCATATTCCAAGCTTTGAGGTCAAAGTACAGTGGAAACCTAAAGTCCTATTAAAGGTATGAAAAAAAATGGAAAAATGGAAATTGAAAAAATCATTTATGTTTCTAATTTAAAAATGAATATTACCCCAAAAAATTTCCACTCTAACCCCATATTCCAAGCTTTGAGGTCAAAGTACAGTGGAAACCTAAAGTCCCATTAAAGGTATGAAAAAAAATGGAAAAATGGAAATTGAAAAAATCATTTATGTTTGTAATTCAAAAATGAATATTACCCCAAAAAATTTCCACTCTAACCCCATATTCCAAGCTTTGAGGTCAAAGTACAGTGGAAACCTAAAGTCCTATTAAAGGTATGAAAAAAAATGGAAAAATGGAAATTGAAAAAATCATTTATGTTTGTAATTTAAAAATGAATATTACCCCAAAAAATTTCCACTCTAACCTCATATTTCAAGCTTTGAGGTCAAAGTACAGTGGAAACTTAAAGTCCTATTAAAGGTATGAAAAAAAATGGAAAAATGGAAATTGAAAAAATCATTTATGTTTCTAATTTAAAAATGAATATTACCCCAAAAAATTTCCACTCTAACCCCATATTCCAAGCTTTGAGGTCAAAGTACAGTGGAAACCTAAAGTCCTATTAAAGGTATGAAAAAAAATGGAAAAATGGAAATTAAAAAAATCATTTATGTTTGTAATTCAAAAATGAATATTACCCCAAAAAATTTCCACTCTAACTCCATATTCCAAGCTTTGAGGTCAAAGTACAGTGGAAACCTAAAGTCCTATTAAAGGTATGAAAAAAAATGGAAAAATGGAAATTGAACAAATCATTTATGTTTCTAATTTAAAAATGAATATTACCCCAAAATATTTCCACTCTAACCCCATATTCCAAGCTTTGAGGTCAAAGTACAGTGGAAACCTAAAGTCCTATTAAAGGTATGAAAAAAAATGGAAAAATGGAAATTGAAAAAATCATTTATGTTTCTAATTTAAAAATGAATATTACCCCAAAAAATTTCCACTCTAACCCCATATTCCAAGCTTTGAGGTCAAAGTACAGTGGAAACTTAAAGTCCTATTAAAGGTATGAAAAAAAATGGAAAAATGGAAATTGAAAAAATCATTTATGTTTCTAATTTAAAAATAAATATTACCCCAAAAAATTTCCACTCTAACCCCATATTCCAAGCTTTGAGGTCAAAGTACAATGGAAACCTAAAGTCCTATTAAAGGTATGAAAAAAAATGGAAAAATGGAAATTGAAAAAATCATTTATGTTTCTAATTTAAAAATGAATATTACCCCAAAAAATTTCTACTCTAACCCTATATTCCAAGCTTTGAGGTCAAAGTACAGTGGAAACCTAAAGTCCTATTAAAGGTATGAAAAAAAATGGAAAAATGGAAATTGAAAAAATCATTTATGTTTCTAATTTAAAAATGAATATTATCCCAAAAAATTTCCACTCTAACCCCATATTCCAAGCTTTGAGGTCAAAGTACAGTGGAAACCTAAAGTCCTATTAAAGGTATGAAAAAAAATGGAAAAATGGAAATTGAAAAAATCATTTATGTTTCTAATTTAAAAATGAATATTACCCCAAAAAATTTCCACTCTAACCCCATATTCCAAGCTTTGAGGTCAAAGTACAGTGGAAACCTAAAGTCCTATTAAAGGTATGAAAAAAAATGGAAAAATGGAAATTGAAAAAATCATTTATGTTTCTAATTTAAAAATGAATATTACCCCAAAAAATTTCCACTCTAACCCCATATTCCAAGCTTTGAGGTCAAAGTACAGTGGAAACCTAAAGTCCTATTAAAGGTATGAAAAAAAATGGAAAAATGGAAATTGAAAAAATCATTTATGTTTCTAATTTAAAAATGAATATTACCCCAAAAAATTTCCACTCTAACCCCATATTTCAAGCTTTGAGGTCAAAGTACAGTGGAAACCTAAAGTCCTATTAAAGGTATGAAAAAAAATGGAAAAATGGAAATTGAAAAAATCATTTATGTTTCTAATTTAAAAATGAATATTACCCCAAAAAATTTCCACTCTAACCTCATATTTCAAGCTTTGAGGTCAAAGTACAGTGGAAACTTAAAGTCCTATTAAAGGTATGAAAAAAAATGGAAAAATGGAAATTGAAAAAATCATTTATGTTTCTAATTTAAAAATGAATATTACCCCAAAAAATTTCCACTCTAACCCCATATTCCAAGCTTTGAGGTCAAAGTACAGTGGAAACCTAAAGTCCTATTAAAGGTATGAAAAAAAATGGAAAAATGAAAATTGAAAAAATCATTTATGTTTGTAATTCAAAAATGAATATTACCCCAAAAAATTTCCACTCTAACTCCATATTCCAAGCTTTGAGGTCAAAGTACAGTGGAAACCTAAAGTCCTATTAAAGGTATGAAAAAAAATGGAAAAATGGAAATTGAACAAATCATTTATGTTTCTAATTTAAAAATGAATATTACCCCAAAATATTTCCACTCTAACCCCATATTCCAAGCTTTGAGGTCAAAGTACAGTGGAAACCTAAAGTCCTATTAAAGGTATGAAAAAAAATGGAAAAATGGAAATTGAAAAAATCATTTATGTTTGTAATTTAAAAATGAATATTACCCCAAAAAATTTCCACTCTAACCCCATATTCCAAGCTTTGAGGTCAAAGTACAATGGAAACCTAAAGTCCTATTAAAGGTATGAAAAAAAATGGAAAAATGGAAATTGAAAAAATCATTTATGTTTCTAATTTAAAAATGAATATTACCCCAAAAAATTTCCACTCTAACCTCATATTTCAAGCTTTGAGGTCAAAGTACAGTGGAAACCTAAAGTCCTATTAAAGGTATGAAAAAAAATGGAAAAATGGAAATTGAAAAAATCATTTATGTTTGTAATTCAAAAATGAATATTACCCCAAAAAATTTCCACTCTAACTCCATATTCCAAGCTTTGAGGTCAAAGTACAGTGGAAACCTAAAGTCCTATTAAAGGTATGAAAAAAAATGGAAAAATGGAAATTGAAAAAATCATTTATGTTTCTAATTCAAAAATGAATATTACCCCAAAAAATTTCCACTCTAACTCCATATTCCAAGCTTTGAGGTCAAAGTACAGTGGAAACCTAAAGTCCTATTAAAGGTATGAAAAAAAATGGAAAAATGGAAATTGAAAAAATCATTTATGTTTCTAATTTAAAAATGAATATTACCCCAAAAAATTTCCACTCTAACCCCATATTCCAAGCTTTGAGGTCAAAGTACAGTGGAAACCTAAAGTCCTATTAAAGGTATGAAAAAAAATGGAAAAATGGAAATTGAAAAAATCATTTATGTTTCTAATTTAAAAATGAATATTACCCCAAAAAATTTCCACTCTAACCCCATATTCCAAGCTTTGAGGTCAAAGTACAGTGGAAACCTAAAGTCCTATTAAAGGTATGAAAAAAAATGGAAAAATGGAAATTGAAAAAATCATTTATGTTTCTAATTTAAAAATGAATATTACCCCAAAAAATTTCCACTCTAACCCCATATTCCAAGCTTTGAGGTCAAAGTACAGTGGAAACCTAAAGTCCTATTAAAGGTATGAAAAAAAATGGAAAAATGGAAATTGAAAAAATCATTTATGTTTCTAATTTAAAAATGAATATTACCCCAAAAAATTTCCACTCTAACCCCATATTTCAAGCTTTGAGGTCAAAGTACAGTGGAAACCTAAAGTCCTATTAAAGGTATGAAAAAAAATGGAAAAATGGAAATTGAAAAAATCATTTATGTTTCTAATTTAAAAATGAATATTACCCCAAAAAATTTCCACTCTAACCTCATATTTCAAGCTTTGAGGTCAAAGTAAAGTGGAAACTTAAAGTCCTATTAAAGGTATGAAAAAAAATGGAAAAATGGAAATTGAAAAAATCATTTATGTTTCTAATTTAAAAATGAATATTACCCCAAAAAATTTCCACTCTAACCCCATATTCCAAGCTTTGAGGTCAAAGTACAGTGGAAACCTAAAGTCCTATTAAAGGTATGAAAAAAAATGGAAAAATGAAAATTGAAAAAATCATTTATGTTTGTAATTCAAAAATGAATATTACCCCAAAAAATTTCCACTCTAACTCCATATTCCAAGCTTTGAGGTCAAAGTACAGTGGAAACCTAAAGTCCTATTAAAGGTATGAAAAAAAATGGAAAAATGGAAATTGAACAAATCATTTATGTTTCTAATTTAAAAATGAATATTACCCCAAAATATTTCCACTCTAACCCCATATTCCAAGCTTTGAGGTCAAAGTACAGTGGAAACCTAAAGTCCTATTAAAGGTATGAAAAAAAATGGAAAAATGGAAATTGAAAAAATCATTTATGTTTGTAATTTAAAAATGAATATTACCCCAAAAAATTTCCACTCTAACCCCATATTCCAAGCTTTGAGGTCAAAGTACAATGGAAACCTAAAGTCCTATTAAAGGTATGAAAAAAAATGGAAAAATGGAAATTGAAAAAATCATTTATGTTTCTAATTTAAAAATGAATATTACCCCAAAAAATTTCCACTCTAACCTCATATTTCAAGCTTTGAGGTCAAAGTACAGTGGAAACCTAAAGTCCTATTAAAGGTATGAAAAAAAATGGAAAAATGGAAATTGAAAAAATCATTTATGTTTGTAATTCAAAAATGAATATTACCCCAAAAAATTTCCACTCTAACTCCATATTCCAAGCTTTGAGGTCAAAGTACAGTGGAAACCTAAAGTCCTATTAAAGGTATGAAAAAAAATGGAAAAATGGAAATTGAAAAAATCATTTATGTTTGTAATTCAAAAATGAATATTACCCCAAAAAATTTCCACTCTAACTCCATATTCCAAGCTTTGAGGTCAAAGTACAGTGGAAACCTAAAGTCCTATTAAAGGTATGAAAAAAAATGGAAAAATGGAAATTGAAAAAATCATTTATGTTTCTAATTTAAAAATGAATATTACCCCAAAAAATTTCCACTCTAACCCCATATTCCAAGCTTTGAGGTCAAAGTACAGTGGAAACCTAAAGTCCTATTAAAGGTATGAAAAAAAATGGAAAAATGGAAATTGAAAAAATCATTTATGTTTCTAATTTAAAAATGAATATTACCCCAAAAAATTTCCACTCTAACCCCATATTCCAAGCTTTGAGGTCAAAGTACAGTGGAAACCTAAAGTCCTATTAAAGGTATGAAAAAAAATGGAAAAATGGAAATTGAAAAAATCATTTATGTTTCTAATTTAAAAATGAATATTACCCCAAAAAATTTCCACTCTAACCCCATATTTCAAGCTTTGAGGTCAAAGTACAGTGGAAACCTAAAGTCCTATTAAAGGTATGAAAAAAAATGGAAAAATGGAAATTGAAAAAATCATTTATGTTTCTAATTTAAAAATGAATATTACCCCAAAAAATTTCCACTCTAACCTCATATTTCAAGCTTTGAGGTCAAAGTACAGTGGAAACTTAAAGTCCTATTAAAGGTATGAAAAAAAATGGAAAAATGGAAATTGAAAAAATCATTTATGTTTCTAATTTAAAAATGAATATTACCCCAAAAAATTTCCACTCTAACCCCATATTCCAAGCTTTGAGGTCAAAGTACAGTGGAAACCTAAAGTCCTATTAAAGGTATGAAAAAAAATGGAAAAATGAAAATTGAAAAAATCATTTATGTTTGTAATTCAAAAATGAATATTACCCCAAAAAATTTCCACTCTAACTCCATATTCCAAGCTTTGAGGTCAAAGTACAGTGGAAACCTAAAGTCCTATTAAAGGTATGAAAAAAAATGGAAAAATGGAAATTGAACAAATCATTTATGTTTCTAATTTAAAAATGAATATTACCCCAAAATATTTCCACTCTAACCCCATATTCCAAGCTTTGAGGTCAAAGTACAGTGGAAACCTAAAGTCCTATTAAAGGTATGAAAAAAAATGGAAAAATGGAAATTGAAAAAATCATTTATGTTTGTAATTTAAAAATGAATATTACCCCAAAAAATTTCCACTCTAACCCCATATTCCAAGCTTTGAGGTCAAAGTACAATGGAAACCTAAAGTCCTATTAAAGGTATGAAAAAAAATGGAAAAATGGAAATTGAAAAAATCATTTATGTTTCTAATTTAAAAATGAATATTACCCCAAAAAATTTCCACTCTAACCTCATATTTCAAGCTTTGAGGTCAAAGTACAGTGGAAACCTAAAGTCCTATTAAAGGTATGAAAAAAAATGGAAAAATGGAAATTGAAAAAATCATTTATGTTTGTAATTCAAAAATGAATATTACCCCAAAAAATTTCCACTCTAACTCCATATTCCAAGCTTTGAGGTCAAAGTACAGTGGAAACCTAAAGTCCTATTAAAGGTATGAAAAAAAATGGAAAAATGGAAATTGAAAAAATCATTTATGTTTGTAATTCAAAAATGAATATTACCCCAAAAAATTTCCACTCTAACTCCATATTCCAAGCTTTGAGGTCAAAGTACAGTGGAAACCTAAAGTCCTATTAAAGGTATGAAAAAAAATGGAAAAATGGAAATTGAAAAAATCATTTATGTTTCTAATTTAAAAATGAATATTACCCCAAAATATTTCCACTCTAACCCCATATTCCAAGCTTTGAGGTCAAAGTACAGTGGAAACCTAAAGTCCTATTAAAGGTATGAAAAAAAATGGAAAAATGGAAATTGAAAAAATCATTTATGTTTGTAATTTAAAAATGAATATTACCCCAAAAAATTTCCACTCTAACCCCATATTCCAAGCTTTGAGGTCAAAGTACAATGGAAACCTAAAGTCCTATTAAAGGTATGAAAAAAAATGGAAAAATGGAAATTGAAAAAATCATTTATGTTTCTAATTTAAAAATGAATAATACCCCAAAATATTTACACTCTAACCCTATATTCCAAGCTTTGAGGTCAAAGTACAGTGGAAACCTAAAGTCCTATTAAAGGTATGAAAAAAAATGGAAAAATGGAAATTGAACAAATCATTTATGTTTCTAATTTAAAAATGAATATTACCCCAAAAAATTTCCACTCTAACCCCATATTCCAAGCTTTGAGGTCAAAGTACAGTGGAAACCTAAAGTCCTATTAAAGGTATGAAAAAAAATGGAAAAATGGAAATTGAAAAAATCATTTATGTTTGTAATTTAAAAATGAATATTACCCCAAAAAATTTCCACTCTAACCCCATATTCCAAGCTTTGAGGTCAAAGTACAGTGGAAACCTAAAGTCCTATTAAAGGTATGAAAAAAAATGGAAAAATGGAAATTAAAAAATCATTTATGTTTCTAATTTAAAAATGAATATTACCCCAAAAAATTTCCACTCTAACCCCATATTCCAAGCTTTGAAGTCAAAGTACAGTGGAAACCTAAAGTCCTATTAAAGGTATGAAAAAAAATGGAAAAATGGAAATTGAAAAAATCATTTATGTTTCTAATTTAAAAATGAATATTACCCCAAAAAATTTCCACTCTAACCCCATATTCCAAGCTTTGAGGTCAAAGTACAGTGGAAACCTAAAGTCCCATTAAAGGTATGAAAAAAAATGGAAAAATGGAAATTGAAAAAATCATTTATGTTTGTAATTCAAAAATGAATATTACCCCAAAAAATTTCCACTCTAACCCCATATTCCAAGCTTTGAGGTCAAAGTACAGTGGAAACCTAAAGTCCTATTAAAGGTATGAAAAAAAATGGAAAAATGGAAATTGAAAAAATCATTTATGTTTCTAATTTAAAAATGAATATTACCCCAAAAAATTTCCACTCTAACCCCATATTCCAAGCTTTGAGGTCAAAGTACAGTGGAAACCTAAAGTCCTATTAAAGGTATGAAAAAAAATGGAAAAATGGAAATTGAAAAAATCATTTATGTTTCTAATTTAAAAATGAATATTACCCCAAAAAATTTCCACTCTAACCCCATATTTCAAGCTTTGAGGTCAAAGTACAGTGGAAACCTAAAGTCCTATTAAAGGTATGAAAAAAAATGGAAAAATGGAAATTGAAAAAATCATTTATGTTTCTAATTTAAAAATGAATATTACCCCAAAAAATTTCCACTCTAACCTCATATTTCAAGCTTTGAGGTCAAAGTACAGTGGAAACCTAAAGTCCTATTAAAGGTATGAAAAAAAATGGAAAAATGGAAATTGAAAAAATCATTTATGTTTGTAATTTAAAAATGAATATTACCCTAAAAAATTTCCACTCTAACCCCATATTCCAAGCTTTGAGGTCAAAGTACAATGGAAACCTAAAGTCCTATTAAAGGTATGAAAAAAAATGGAAAAATGGAAATTGAAAAAATCATTTATGTTTGTAATTTAAAAATGAATAATACCCCAAAAAATTTCCACTCTAACCCCATATTCCAAGCTTTGAGGTCAAAGTACAGTGGAAACCTAAAGTCCTATTAAAGGTATGAAAAAAAATGGAAAAATGGAAATTGAAAAAATCATTTATGTTTCTAATTTAAAAATGAATATTACCCCAAAAAATTTCCACTCTAACCCCATATTCCAAGCTTTGAGGTCAAAGTACAGTGGAAACCTAAAGTCCTATTAAAGGTATGAAAAAAAATGGAAAAATGGAAATTGAAAAAATCATTTATGTTTGTAATTCAAAAATGAATATTTACCCAAAATATTTCCACTCTAACCCCATATTTCAAGCTTTGAGGTCAAAGTACAGTGGAAACCTAAAGTCCTATTAAAGGTATGAAAAAAAATGGAAAAATGGAAATTGAAAAAATCATTTATGTTTGTAATTTAAAAATGAATATTACCCTAAAAAATTTCCACTCTAACCCCATATTCCAAGCTTTGAGGTCAAAGTACAATGGAAACCTAAAGTCCTATTAAAGGTATGAAAAAAAATGGAAAAATGGAAATTGAAAAAATCATTTATGTTTGTAATTTAAAAATGAATAATACCCCAAAAAATTTCCACTCTAACCCCATATTCCAAGCTTTGAGGTCAAAGTACAGTGGAAACCTAAAGTCCTATTAAAGGTATGAAAAAAAATGGAAAAATGGAAATTGAAAAAATCATTTATGTTTCTAATTTAAAAATGAATATTACCCCAAAAAATTTCCACTCTAACCCCATATTCCAAGCTTTGAGGTCAAAGTACAGTGGAAACCTAAAGTCCTATTAAAGGTATGAAAAAAAATGGAAAAATGGAAATTGAAAAAATCATTTATGTTTGTAATTCAAAAATGAATATTTACCCAAAAAATTTCCACTCTAACCCCATATTTCAAGCTTTGAGGTCAAAGTACAGTGGAAACCTAAAGTCCTATTAAAGGTATGAAAAAAAATGGAAAAATGGAAATTGAAAAAATCATTTATGTTTCTAATTTAAAAATGAATATTACCCCAAAAAATTTCCACTCTAACCCCATATTCCAAGCTTTGAGGTCAAAGTACAGTGGAAACCTAAAGTCCTATTAAAGGTATGAAAAAAAATGGAAAAATGGAAATTGAAAAAATCATTTATGTTTCTAATTTAAAAATGAATATTACCCCAAAAAATTTCCACTCTAACCCCATATTTCAAGCTTTGAGGTCAAAGTACAGTGGAAACCTAAAGTCCTATTAAAGGTATGAAAAAAAATGGAAAAATGGAAATTGAAAAAATCATTTATGTTTCTAATTTAAAAATGAATATTACCCCAAAAAATTTCCACTCTAACCTCATATTTCAAGCTTTGAGGTCAAAGTACAGTGGAAACCTAAAGTCCTATTAAAGGTATGAAAAAAAATGGAAAAATGGAAATTGAAAAAATCATTTATGTTTCTAATTTAAAAATGAATATTACCCCAAAAAATTTCCACT
>OX387256.1:0-90250 GCA_947562095.1 Branchellion lobata | reverse complement strand
AAAAAATGGAAATTGAAAAAATCATTTATGTTTGTAATTTGACAATGAATATTACCCCAAAAAATTTCCACTCTAACCCCATATTCCAAGCTTTGAGGTCAAAGTACAGTGGAAACTTAAAGTCCTATTAAAGGTATGAAAAAAAATGGAAAAATGGAAATTGAAAAAATCATTTATGTTTCTAATTTAAGAATGAATATTACCCCAAAAAATTTCCACTCTAACCCCATATTCCAAGCTTTGAGGTCAAAGTACAGTGGAAACCTAAAGTCCTATTAAAGGTATGAAAAAAAATGGAAAAATGGAAATTGAAAAAATCATTTATGTTTCTAATTTAAAAATGAATATTACCCCAAAAAATTTCCACTCTAACCCCATATTCCAAGCTTTGAGGTCAAAGTACAGTGGAAACCTAAAGTCCTATTAAAGGTATGAAAAAAAATGGAAAAATGGAAATTGAAAAAATCATTTATGTTTGTAATTTAAAAATGAATAGTACCCCAAAAAATATCCACTCTAACCCCATATTCCAAGCTTTGAGGTCAAAGTACAGTGGAAACCTAAAGTCCTATTAAAGGTATGAAAAAAAATGGAAAAATGGAAATTGAAAAAATCATTTATGTTTGTAATTTAAAAATGAATATTAGCCCAAAAAATTTCCACTCTAACCCCATATTCCAAGCTTTGAGGTCAAAGTACAGTGGAAACCTAAAGTCCTATTAAAGGTATGAAAAAAAATGGAAAAATGGAAATTGAAAAAATCATTTATGTTTGTAATTTAAAAATGAATAGTACCCCAAAAAATATCCACTCTAACCCCATATTCCAAGCTTTGAGGTCAAAGTACAGTGGAAACCTAAAGTCCTATTAAAGGTATGAAAAAAAATGGAAAAATGGAAATTGAAAAAATCATTTATGTTTGTAATTTAAAAATGAATATTACCCCAAAAAATTTCCACTCTAACCCCATATTCCAAGCTTTGAGGTCAAAGTACAGTGGAAACTTAAAGTCCTATTAAAGGTATGAAAAAAAATGGAAAAATGGAAATTGAAAAAATCATTTATGTTTCTAATTTAAAAATGAATATTACCCCAAAGAATTTCCACTATAACCCCATATTCCAAGCTTTGAGGTCAAAGTACAGTGGAAACCTAAAGTCCTATTAAAGGTATGAAAAAAAATGGAAAAATGGAAATTGAAAAAATCATTTATGTTTCTAATTAAAAAATGAATATTACCCCAAAAAATTTCCACTCTAACCCCATATTCCAAGCTTTGAGGTCAAAGTACAGTGGAAACCTAAAGTCCTATTAAAGGTATGAAAAAAAATGGAAAAATGGAAATTGAAAAAATCATTTATGTTTGTAATTTAAAAATGAATATTACCCCAAAAAATTTCCACTCTAACCCCATATTCCAAGCTTTGAGGTCAAAGTACAGTGGAAACCTAAAGTCCTATTAAAGGTATGAAAAAAAATGGAAAAATGGAAATTGAAAAAATCATTTATGTTTGTAATTTAAAAGTGAATACTACCCCAAAAAATTTCCACTCTAACCCCATTTTCTAAGCTTTGAGGTCAAAGTACAGTGGAAACCTAAAGTCCTATTAAAGGTATGAAAAAAAATAGAAAAATGGAAATTGAAAAAATCATTTATGTTTCTAATTTAAAAATGAATATTACCCCAAAAAATTTCCACTCTAACCCCATATTCCAAGCTTTGAGGTCAAAGTACAGTGGAAACTTAAAGTCCTATTAAAGGTATGAAAAAAAATGGAAAAATGGAAATTGAAAAAATCATTTATGTTTCTAATTTAAAAATAAATATTACCCCAAAAAATTTCCACTCTAACCCCATATTCCAAGCTTTGAGGTCAAAGTACAGTGGAAACCTAAAGTCCTATTAAAGGTATGAAAAAAAATGGAAAAATGGAAATTGAAAAAATCATTTATGTTTCTAATTTGAAAATGAATATTACCCCAAAAAATTTCCACTCTAACCCCATATTCCAAGCTTTGAGGTCAAAGTACAGTGGAAACCTAAAGTCCTATTAAAGGTATGAAAAAAAATGGAAAAATGGAAATTGAAAAAATCATTTATGTTTCTAATTTGAAAATGAATATTACCCCAAAAAATTTCCACTCTAACCCCATATTCCAAGCTTTGAGGTCAAAGTACAGTGGAAACCTAAAGTCCTATTAAAGGTATGAAAAAAAATGGAAAAATGGAAATTGAAAAAATCATTTATGTTTCTAATTTAAAAATGAATATTACCCCAAAAAATTTCCACTCTAACCCCAATTTCCAAGCTTTGAGGTCAAAGTACAGTGGAAACCTAAAGTCCTATTAAAGGTATGAAAAAAAAAGGAAAAATGGAAATTGAAAAAATCATTTATGTTTCTAATTTGAAAATGAGTATTACCCCAAAAAATTTCCACTCTAACCCCATATTCCAAGCTTTGAGGTCAAAGTACAGTGGAAACCTAAAGTCCCATTAAAGGTATGAAAAAAAATGGAAAAATGGAAATTGAAAAAATCATTTATGTTTGTAATTCAAAAATGAATATTACCCCAAAAAATTTCCACTCTAACCCCATATTCCAAGCTTTGAGGTCAAAGTACAGTGGAAACCTAAAGTCCTATTAAAGGTATGAAAAAAAATGGAAAAATGGAAATTGAAAAAATCATTTATGTTTGTAATTTAAAAATGAATATTACCCCAAAAAATTTCCACTCTAACCCCATATTCCAAGCTTTGAGGTCAAAGTACAGTGGAAACCTAAAGTCCTATTGAAGGTATGAAAAAAAATAGAAAAATGGAAATTGAAAAAATCATTTATGTTTGTAATTTAAAAATGAATATTACCCCAAAAAATTTCCACTCTAACCCCATATTCCAAGCTTTGAGGTCAAAGTACAGTGGAAACTTAAAGTCCTATTAAAGGTATGAAAAAAAATGGAAAAATGGAAATTGAAAAAATCATTTATGTTTCTAATTTAAAAATAACTATTACCCCAAAAAATTTCCACTCTAACCCCATATTCCAAGCTTTGAGGTCAAAGTACAGTGGAAACCTAAAGTCCTATTAAAGGTATGAAAAAAAATGGAAAAATGGAAATTGAAAAAATCATTTATGTTTCTAATTTGAAAATGAATATTACCCCAAAAAATTTCCACTCTAACCCCATATTCCAAGCTTTGAGGTCAAAGTACAGTGGAAACCTAAAGTCCTATTAAAGGTATGAAAAAAAATGGAAAAATGGAAATTGAAAAAATCATTTATGTTTCTAATTTGAAAATGAATATTACCCCAAAAAATTTCCACTCTAACCCCATATTCCAAGCTTTGAGGTCAAAGTACAGTGGAAACCTAAAGTCCTATTAAAGGTATGAAAAAAAATGGAAAAATGGAAATTGAAAAAATCATTTATGTTTCTAATTTAAAAATGAATATTACCCCAAAAAATTTCCACTCTAACCCCAATTTCCAAGCTTTGAGGTCAAAGTACAGTGGAAACCTAAAGTCCTATTAAAGGTATGAAAAAAAAAGGAAAAATGGAAATTGAAAAAATCATTTATGTTTCTAATTTGAAAATGAGTATTACCCCAAAAAATTTCCACTCTAACCCCATATTCCAAGCTTTGAGGTCAAAGTACAGTGGAAACCTAAAGTCCCATTAAAGGTATGAAAAAAAATGGAAAAATGGAAATTGAAAAAATCATTTATGTTTGTAATTCAAAAATGAATATTACCCCAAAAAATTTCCACTCTAACCCCATATTCCAAGCTTTGAGGTCAAAGTACAGTGGAAACCTAAAGTCCTATTAAAGGTATGAAAAAAAATGGAAAAATGGAAATTGAAAAAATCATTTATGTTTGTAATTTAAAAATGAATATTACCCCAAAAAATTTCCACTCTAACCCCATATTCCAAGCTTTGAGGTCAAAGTACAGTGGAAACCTAAAGTCCTATTGAAGGTATGAAAAAAAATAGAAAAATGGAAATTGAAAAAATCATTTATGTTTGTAATTTAAAAATGAATATTACCCCAAAAAATTTCCACTCTAACCCCATATTCCAAGCTTTGAGGTCAAAGTACAGTGGAAACTTAAAGTCCTATTAAAGGTATGAAAAAAAATGGAAAAATGGAAATTGAAAAAATCATTTATGTTTCTAATTTAAAAATAACTATTACCCCAAAAAATTTCCACTCTAACCCCATATTCCAAGCTTTGAGGTCAAAGTACAGTGGAAACCTAAAGTCCTATTAAAGGTATGAAAAAAAATGGAAAAATGGAAATTGAAAAAATCATTTATGTTTCTAATTTGAAAATGAATATTACCCCAAAAAATTTCCACTCTAACCCCATATTCCAAGCTTTGAGGTCAAAGTACAGTGGAAACCTAAAGTCCTATTAAAGGTATGAAAAAAAATGGAAAAATGGAAATTGAAAAAATCATTTATGTTTCTAATTTAAAAATGAATATTACCCCAAAAAATTTCCACTCTAACCCCATATTCCAAGCTTTGAGGTCAAAGTACAGTGGAAACCTAAAGTCCTATTAAAGGTATGAAAAAAAATAGAAAAATGGAAATTGAAAAAATCATTTATGTTTCTAATTTAAAAATGAATATTACCCCAAAAAATTTCCACTCTAACCCCATATTCCATGCTTTGAGGTCAAAGTACAGTGGAAACCTAAAGTCCTATTAAAGGTATGAAAAAAAATGGAAAAATGGAAATTGAAAAAATCATTTATGTTTCTAATTTGAAAATGAATATTACCCCAAAAATTTTCCACTCTAACCCCATATTCCAAGCTTTGAGGTCAAAGTACAGTGGAAACCTAAAGTCCTATTAAAGGTATGAAAAAAAATGGAAAAATGGAAATTGAAAAAATCATTTATGTTTGTAATTTAAAAATGAATATTACCCCAAAAAATTTCCACTCTAACCCCATATTCCAAGCTTTGAGGTCAAAGTACAGTGGAAACCTAAAGTCCTATTAAAGGTATGAAAAAAAATGGAAAAATGGAAATTGAAAAAATCATTTATGTTTCTAATTTAAAAATGAATATTACCCCAAAAAATTTCCACTCTAACCCCAATTTCCAAGCTTTGAGGTCAAAGTACAGTGGAAACCTAAAGTCCTATTAAAGGTATGAAAAAAAAAGGAAAAATGGAAATTGAAAAAATCATTTATGTTTCTAATTTAAAAATGAATATTACCCCAAAAAATTTCCACTCTAACCCCATATTCCAAGCTTTGAGGTCAAAGTACAGTGGAAACCTGAAGTCCTATTAAAGGTATGAAAAAAAATGGAAAAATGGAAATTGAAAAAATCATTTATGTTTCTAATTTAAAAATGAATATTACCCCAAAAAATTTCCACTCTAACCCCATATTCCAAGCTTTGAGGTCAAAGTACAGTGGAAACCTAAAGTCCTATTAAAGGTATGAAAAAAAATAGAAAAATGGAAATTGAAAAAATCATTTATGTTTCTAATTTAAAAATGAATATTACCCCAAAAAATTTCCACTCTAACCCCATATTCCAAGCTTTGAGGTCAAAGTACAGTGGAAACTTAAAGTCCTATTAAAGGTATGAAAAAAAATGGAAAAATGGAAATTGAAAAAATCATTTATGTTTCTAATTTAAAAATAACTATTACCCCAAAAAATTTCCACTCTAACCCCATATTCCAAGCTTTGAGGTCAAAGTACAGTGGAAACCTAAAGTCCTATTAAAGGTATGAAAAAAAATGGAAAAATGGAAATTGAAAAAATCATTTATGTTTCTAATTTGAAAATGAATATTACCCCAAAAAATTTCCACTCTAACCCCATATTCCAAGCTTTGAGGTCAAAGTACAGTGGAAACCTAAAGTCCTATTAAAGGTATGAAAAAAAATGGAAAAATGGAAATTGAAAAAATCATTTATGTTTGTAATTTAAAAATGAATATTACCCCAAAAAATTTCCACTCTAACCCCATATTCCAAGCTTTGAGGTCAAAGTACAGTGGAAACCTAAAGTCCTATTAAAGGTATGAAAAAAAATAGAAAAATGGAAATTGAAAAAATCATTTATGTTTCTAATTTAAAAATGAATATTACCCCAAAAAATTTCCACTCTAACCCCATATTCCAAGCTTTGAGGTCAAAGTACAGTGGAAACCTAAAGTCCTATTAAAGGTATGAAAAAAAATGGAAAAATGGAAATTGAAAAAATCATTTATGTTTCTAATTTGAAAATGAATATTACCCCAAAAATTTTCCACTCTAACCCCATATTCCAAGCTTTGAGGTCAAAGTACAGTGGAAACCTAAAGTCCTATTAAAGGTATGAAAAAAAATGGAAAAATGGAAATTGAAAAAATCATTTATGTTTGTAATTTAAAAATGAATATTACCCCAAAAAATTTCCACTCTAACCCCATATTCCAAGCTTTGAGGTCAAAGTACAGTGGAAACCTAAAGTCCTATTAAAGGTATGAAAAAAAATGGAAAAATGGAAATTGAAAAAATCATTTATGTTTCTAATTTAAAAATGAATATTACCCCAAAAAATTTCCACTCTAACCCCATATTCCAAGCTTTGAGGTCAAAGTACAGTGGAAACCTAAAGTCCTATTAAAGGTATGAAAAAAAATGGAAAAATGGAAATTGAAAAAATCATTTATGTTTCTAATTTGAAAATGAATATTACCCCAAAAATTTTCCACTCTAACCCCATATTCCAAGCTTTGAGGTCAAAGTACAGTGGAAACCTAAAGTCCTATTAAAGGTATGAAAAAAAATGGAAAAATGGAAATTGAAAA
This sequence comes from Branchellion lobata, assembly GCA_947562095.1. NCBI lineage: Eukaryota > Metazoa > Annelida > Clitellata > Hirudinida > Piscicolidae > Branchellion > Branchellion lobata. Next base: position 83,423 of record OX387256.1, on the reverse strand, counting down.
AATCATTTATGTTTGTAATTTAAAAATGAATATTACCCCAAAAAATTTCCACTCTAACCCCATATTCCAAGCTTTGAGGTCAAAGTACAGTGGAAACCTAAAGTCCTATTAAAGGTATGAAAAAAAATGGAAAAATGGAAATTGAAAAAATCATTTATGTTTCTAATTTAAAAATGAATATTACCCCAAAAAATTTCCACTCTAACCCCAATTTCCAAGCTTTGAGGTCAAAGTACAGTGGAAACCTAAAGTCCTATTAAAGGTATGAAAAAAAAAGGAAAAATGGAAATTGAAAAAATCATTTATGTTTCTAATTTAAAAATGAATATTACCCCAAAAAATTTCCACTCTAACCCCATATTCCAAGCTTTGAGGTCAAAGTACAGTGGAAACCTGAAGTCCTATTAAAGGTATGAAAAAAAATGGAAAAATGGAAATTGAAAAAATCATTTATGTTTCTAATTTAAAAATGAATATTACCCCAAAAAATTTCCACTCTAACCCCATATTCCAAGCTTTGAGGTCAAAGTACAGTGGAAACCTAAAGTCCTATTAAAGGTATGAAAAAAAATAGAAAAATGGAAATTGAAAAAATCATTTATGTTTCTAATTTAAAAATGAATATTACCCCAAAAAATTTCCACTCTAACCCCATATTCCAAGCTTTGAGGTCAAAGTACAGTGGAAACTTAAAGTCCTATTAAAGGTATGAAAAAAAATGGAAAAATGGAAATTGAAAAAATCATTTATGTTTCTAATTTAAAAATGAATATTACTCCAAAAAATTTCCACTCTAACCCCATATTCCAAGCTTTGAGGTCAAAGTACAGTGGAAACCTAAAGTCCTATTAAAGGTATGAAAAAAAATGGAAAAATGGAAATTGAAAAAATCATTTTTGTTTGTAATTCAAAAATGAATATTACCCCAAAAAATTTCCACTCTAACCCCATATTCCAAGCTTTGAGGTCAAAGTACAGTGGAAACTTAAAGTCCTATTAAAGGTATGAAAAAAAATGGAAAAATGGAAATTGAAAAAATCATTTATGTTTCTAATTTAAAAATGAATATTACCCCAAAAAATTTCCACTCTAACCCCATATTCCATGCTTTGTGGTCAAAGTACAGTGGAAACCTAAAGTCCTATTAAAGGTATGAAAAAAAATGGAAAAATGGAAATTGAAAAAATCATTTATGTTTCTAATTTGAAAATGAATATTACCCCAAAAATTTCCACTCTAACCCCATATTCCAAGCTTTGAGGTCAAAGTACAGTGGAAACCTAAAGTCCTATTAAAGGTATGAAAAAAAATGGAAAAATGGAAATTGAAAAAATCATTTATGTTTGTAATTTAAAAATGAATATTACCCCAAAAAATTTCCACTCTAACCCCATATTCCAAGCTTTGAGGTCAAAGTACAGTGGAAACCTAAAGTCCTATTAAAGGTATGAAAAAAAATGGAAAAATGGAAATTGAAAAAATCATTTATGTTTCTAATTTAAAAATGAATATTACCCCAAAAAATTTCCACTCTAACCCCATATTCCAAGCTTTGAGGTCAAAGTACAGTGGAAACCTAAAGTCCCATTAAAGGTATGAAAAAAAATGGAAAAATGGAAATTGAAAAAATCATTTATGTTTGTAGTTCAAAAATGAATATTACCCCAAAAAATTTCCACTCTAACCCCATATTCCAACCTTTGAGGTCAAAGTACAGTGGAAACCTAAAGTCCTATTAAAGGTATGAAAAAAAATGGAAAAATGGAAATTGAAAAAATCATTTATGTTTCTAATTTAAAAATGAATATTACCCCAAAAAATTTCCACTCTAACCCCATATTCCAAGCTTTGAGGTCAAAGTACAGTGGAAACCTAAAGTCCTATTAAAGGTATGAAAAAAAATGGAAAAATGGAAATTGAAAAAATCATTTATGTTTCTAATTTAAAAATGAATATTACCCCAAAAAATTTCCACTCTAACCCCATATTCCAAGCTTTGAGGTCAAAGTACAGTGGAAACCTAAAGTCCTATTAAAGGTATGAAAAAAAATGGAAAAATGGAAATTGAAAAAATCATTTATGTTTCTAATTTAAAAATGAATATTACCCCAAAAAATTTCCACTCTAACCCCATATTCCAAGCTTTGAGGTCAAAGTACAGTGGAAACCTAAAGTCCCATTAAAGGTATGAAAAAAAATGGAAAAATGGAAATTGAAAAAATCATTTATGTTTGTAGTTCAAAAATGAATATTACCCCAAAAAATTTCCACTCTAACCCCATATTCCAAGCTTTGAGGTCAAAGTACAGTGGAAACCTAAAGTCCTATTAAAGGTATGAAAAAAAATGGAAAAATGGAAATTGAAAAAATCATTTATGTTTCTAATTTAAAAATGAATATTACCCCAAAAAATTTCCACTCTAACCCCATATTCCAAGCTTTGAGGTCAAAGTACAGTGGAAACCTAAAGTCCTATTAAAGGTATGAAAAAAAATGATAAAATGGAAATTGAAAAAATCATTTATGTTTGTAATTTAAAAATGAATATTACCCCAAAAAATTTCCACTCTAACCCCATATTCCAAGCTTTGAGGTCAAAGTACAGTGGAAACCTAAAGTCCCATTAAAGGTATGAAAAAAAATGGAAAAATGGAAATTGAAAAAATCATTTATGTTTGTAATTCAAAAATGAATATTACCCCAAGAAATTTCCACTCTAACCCCAATTTCCAAGCTTTGAGGTCAAAGTACAGTGGAAACCTAAAGTCCTATTAAAGGTATGAAAAAAAATAGAAAAATGGAAATTGAAAAAATCATTTATGTTTCTAATTTAAAAATGAATATTACCCCAAAAGATTTCCATTCTAACCCCATATTCCAAGCTTTGAGGTCAAAGTACAGTAGAAACTTAAAGTCCTATTAAAGGTATGAAAAAAAAAGGAAAAATGGAAATTGAAAAAATCATTTATGTTTGTAATTCAAAAATGAATATTACCCCAAAAAATTTCCACTCTAACCCCATATTCCAAGCTTTGAGGTCAAAGTACAGTGGAAACCTAAAGTCCTATTAAAGGTATGAAAAAAAATGGAAAAATGGAAATTGAAAAAATCATTTATGTTTCTAATTTAAAAATGAATATTACCCCAAAAAATTTCCACTCTAACCCCATATTCCAAGCTTTGAGGTCAAAGTACAGTGGAAACCTAAAGTCCCATTAAAGGTATGAAAAAAAATGGAAAAATGGAAATTGAAAAAATCATTTATGTTTGTAATTCAAAAATGAATATTACCCCAAGAAATTTCCACTCTAACCCCATATTCCAAGCTTTGAGGTCAAAGTACAGTGGAAACCTAAAGTCCTATTAAAGGTATGAAAAAAAATGGAAAAATGGAAATTGAAAAAATCATTTATGTTTCTAATTTAAAAATGAATATTACCCCAAAAAATTTCCACTCTAACCCCATATTCCAAGCTTTGAGGTCAAAGTACAGTGGAAACCTAAAGTCCTATTAAAGGTATGAAAAAAAATGGAAAAATGGAAATTGAAAAAATCATTTATGTTTCTAATTTAAAAATGAATATTACCCCAAAAAATTTCCACTCTAACCCCATATTCCAAGCTTTGAGGTCAAAGTACAGTGGAAACCTAAAGTCCCATTAAAGGTATGAAAAAAAATGGAAAAATGGAAATTGAAAAAATCATTTATGTTTGTAGTTCAAAAATGAATATTACCCCAAAAAATTTCCACTCTAACCCCATATTCCAAGCTTTGAGGTCAAAGTACAGTGGAAACCTAAAGTCCTATTAAAGGTATGAAAAAAAATGGAAAAATGGAAATTGAAAAAATCATTTATGTTTCTAATTTAAAAATGAATATTACCCCAAAAAATTTCCACTCTAACCCCATATTCCAAGCTTTGAGGTCAAAGTACAGTGGAAACCTAAAGTCCTATTAAAGGTATGAAAAAAAATGGAAAAATGGAAATTGAAAAAATCATTTATGTTTGTAATTTAAAAATGAATATTACCCCAAAAAATTTCCACTCTAACCCCATATTCCAAGCTTTGAGGTCAAAGTACAGTGGAAACCTAAAGTCCCATTAAAGGTATGAAAAAAAATGGAAAAATGGAAATTGAAAAAATCATTTATGTTTGTAATTCAAAAATGAATATTACCCCAAGAAATTTCCACTCTAACCCCAATTTCCAAGCTTTGAGGTCAAAGTACAGTGGAAACCTAAAGTCCTATTAAAGGTATGAAAAAAAATAGAAAAATGGAAATTGAAAAAATCATTTATGTTTCTAATTTAAAAATGAATATTACCCCAAAAGATTTCCATTCTAACCCCATATTCCAAGCTTTGAGGTCAAAGTACAGTAGAAACTTAAAGTCCTATTAAAGGTATGAAAAAAAAAGGAAAAATGGAAATTGAAAAAATCATTTATGTTTGTAATTCAAAAATGAATATTACCCCAAAAAATTTCCACTCTAACCCCATATTCCAAGCTTTGAGGTCAAAGTACAGTGGAAACTTAAAGTCCTATTAAAGGTATGAAAAAAAATGGAAAAATGGAAATTGAAAAAATCATTTATGTTTCTAATTTAAAAATGAATATTACCCCAAAAAATTTCCACTCTAACCCCATATTCCAAGCTTTGAGGTCAAAGTACAGTGGAAACCTAAAGTCCTATTAAAGGTATGAAAAAAAATGGAAAAATGGAAATTGAAAAAATCATTTATGTTTCTAATTTAAAAATGAATATTACCCCAAGAAATTTCCACTCTAACCCCAATTTCCAAGCTTTGAGGTCAAAGTACAGTGGAAACCTAAAGTCCTATTAAAGGTATGAAAAAAAATAGAAAAATGGAAATTGAAAAAATCATTTATGTTTCTAATTTAAAAATGAATATTACCCCAAAAGATTTCCATTCTAACCCCATATTCCAAGCTTTGAGGTCAAAGTACAGTAGAAACTTAAAGTCCTATTAAAGGTATGAAAAAAAAAGGAAAAATGGAAATTGAAAAAATCATTTATGTTTGTAATTCAAAAATGAATATTACCCCAAAAAATTTCCACTCTAACCCCATATTCCAAGCTTTGAGGTCAAAGTACAGTGGAAACCTAAAGTCCTATTAAAGGTATGAAAAAAAATGGAAAAATGGAAATTGAAAAAATCATTTATGTTTCTAATTTAAAAATGAATATTACCCCAAAAAATTTCCACTCTAACCCCATATTCCAAGCTTTGAGGTCAAAGTACAGTGGAAACCTAAAGTCCTATTAAAGGTATGAAAAAAAATGGAAAAATAGAAATTGAAAAAATCATTTATGTTTCTAATTTAAAAATGAATATTACCCCAAAAAATTTCCACTCTAACCCCATATTCCAAGCTTTGAGGTCAAAGTACAGTGGAAACCTAAAGTCCCATTAAAGGTATGAAAAAAAATGGAAAAATGGAAATTGAAAAAATCATTTATGTTTGTAATTCAAAAATGAATATTACCCCAAAAAATTTCCACTCTAACCCCATATTCCAAGCTTTGAGGTCAAAGTACAGTGGAAACCTAAAGTCCTATTAAAGGTATGAAAAAAAATAGAAAAATGGAAATTGAAAAAATCATTTATGTTTCTAATTTAAAAATGAATATTACCCCAAAAAATTTCCACTCTAACCCCATATTCCAAGCTTTGAGGTCAAAGTACATTGGAAACTTAAAGTCCTATTAAAGGTATGAAAAAAAATGGAAAAATGGAAATTGAAAAAATCATTTATGTTTCTAATTTAAAAATAAATATTACCCCAAAAAATTTCCACTCTAACCCCATATTCCAAGCTTTGAGGTCAAAGTACAGTGGAAACCTGAAGTCCTATTAAAGGTATGAAAAAAAATGGAAAAATGGAAATTGAAAAAATCATTTATGTTTCTAATTTAAAAATGAATATTACCCCAAAAAATTTCCACTCTAACCCCATATTCCAAGCTTTGAGGTCAAAGTACAGTGGAAACCTAAAGTCCTATTAAAGGTATGAAAAAAAATAGAAAAATGGAAATTGAAAAAATCATTTATGTTTCTAATTTAAAAATGAATATTACCCCAAAAAATTTCCACTCTAACCCCATATTCCAAGCTTTGAGGTCAAAGTACAGTGGAAACCTAAAGTCCTATTAAAGGTATGAAAAAAAATGGAAAAATGGAAATTGAAAAAATCATTTATGTTTCTAATTTGAAAATGAATATTACCCCAAAAAATTTCCACTCTAACCCCATATTCCAAGCTTTGAGGTCAAAGTACAGTGGAAACCTAAAGTCCTATTAAAGGTATGAAAAAAAATGGAAAAATGGAAATTGAAAAAATCATTTATGTTTCTAATTTAAAAATGAATATTACCCCAAAAAATTTCCACTCTAACCCCAATTTCCAAGCTTTGAGGTCAAAGTACAGTGGAAACCTAAAGTCCTATTAAAGGTATGAAAAAAAAAGGAAAAATGGAAATTGAAAAAATCATTTATGTTTCTAATTTGAAAATGAATATTACCCCAAAAAATTTCCACTCTAACCCCATATTCCAAGCTTTGAGGTCAAAGTACAGTGGAAACCTAAAGTCCCATTAAAGGTATGAAAAAAAATGGAAAAATGGAAATTGAAAAAATCATTTATGTTTGTAATTCAAAAATGAATATTACCCCAAAAAATTTCCACTCTAACCCCATATTCCAAGCTTTGAGGTCAAAGTACAGTGGAAACCTAAAGTCCTATTAAAGGTATGAAAAAAAATGGAAAAATGGAAATTGAAAAAATCATTTATGTTTCTAATTTAAAAATGAATATTACCCCAAAAAATTTCCACTCTAACCCCATATTCCAAGCTTTGAGGTCAAAGTACAGTGGAAACCTAAAGTCCTATTAAAGGTATGAAAAAAAATGGAAAAATGGAAATTGAAAAAATCATTTATGTTTCTAATTTAAAAATGAATATTACCCCAAAAAATTTCCACTCTAACCCCATATTCCAAGCTTTGAGGTCAAAGTACAGTGGAAACCTAAAGTCCCATTAAAGGTATGAAAAAAAATGGAAAAATGGAAATTGAAAAAATCATTTATGTTTGTAGTTCAAAAATGAATATTACCCCAAAAAATTTCCACTCTAACCCCATATTCCAAGCTTTGAGGTCAAAGTACAGTGGAAACCTAAAGTCCTATTAAAGGTATGAAAAAAAATAGAAAAATGGAAATTGAAAAAATCATTTATGTTTCTAATTTAAAAATGAATATTACCCCAAAAAATTTCCACTCTAACCCCATATTCCAAGCTTTGAGGTCAAAGTACAGTGGAAACCTAAAGTCCTATTAAAGGTATGAAAAAAAATGGAAAAATGGAAATTGAAAAAATCATTTATGTTTCTAATTTGAAAATGAATATTACCCCAAAAAATTTCCACTCTAACCCCATATTCCAAGCTTTGAGGTCAAAGTACAGTGGAAACCTAAAGTCCTATTAAAGGTATGAAAAAAAATGGAAAAATGGAAATTGAAAAAATCATTTATGTTTCTAATTTAAAAATGAATATTACCCCAAAAAATTTCCACTCTAACCCCAATTTCCAAGCTTTGAGGTCAAAGTACAGTGGAAACCTAAAGTCCTATTAAAGGTATGAAAAAAAAAGGAAAAATGGAAATTGAAAAAATCATTTATGTTTCTAATTTGAAAATGAATATTACCCCAAAAAATTTCCACTCTAACCCCATATTCCAAGCTTTGAGGTCAAAGTACAGTGGAAACCTAAAGTCCCATTAAAGGTATGAAAAAAAATGGAAAAATGGAAATTGAAAAAATCATTTATGTTTGTAATTCAAAAATGAATATTACCCCAAAAAATTTCCACTCTAACCCCATATTCCAAGCTTTGAGGTCAAAGTACAGTGGAAACCTAAAGTCCTATTAAAGGTATGAAAAAAAATGGAAAAATGGAAATTGAAAAAATCATTTATGTTTCTAATTTAAAAATGAATATTACCCCAAAAAATTTCCACTCTAACCCCATATTCCAAGCTTTGAGGTCAAAGTACAGTGGAAACCTAAAGTCCTATTAAAGGTATGAAAAAAAATGGAAAAATGGAAATTGAAAAAATCATTTATGTTTCTAATTTAAAAATGAATATTACCCCAAAAAATTTCCACTCTAACCCCATATTCCAAGCTTTGAGGTCAAAGTACAGTGGAAACTTAAAGTCCTATTAAAGGTATGAAAAAAAATGGAAAAATGGAAATTGAAAAAATCATTTATGTTTCTAATTTAAAAATAACTATTACCCCAAAAAATTTCCACTCTAACCCCATATTCCAAGCTTTGAGGTCAAAGTACAGTGGAAACCTAAAGTCCTATTAAAGGTATGAAAAAAAATGGAAAAATGGAAATTGAAAAAATCATTTATGTTTCTAATTTGAAAATGAATATTACCCCAAAAAATTTCCACTCTAACCCCATATTCCAAGCTTTGAGGTCAAAGTACAGTGGAAACCTAAAGTCCTATTAAAGGTATGAAAAAAAATGGAAAAATGGAAATTGAAAAAATCATTTATGTTTCTAATTTGAAAATGAATATTACCCCAAAAAATTTCCACTCTAACCCCATATTCCAAGCTTTGAGGTCAAAGTACAGTGGAAACCTAAAGTCCTATTAAAGGTATGAAAAAAAATGGAAAAATGGAAATTGAAAAAATCATTTATGTTTCTAATTTAAAAATGAATATTACCCCAAAAAATTTCCACTCTAACCCCAATTTCCAAGCTTTGAGGTCAAAGTACAGTGGAAACCTAAAGTCCTATTAAAGGTATGAAAAAAAAAGGAAAAATGGAAATTGAAAAAATCATTTATGTTTCTAATTTGAAAATGAGTATTACCCCAAAAAATTTCCACTCTAACCCCATATTCCAAGCTTTGAGGTCAAAGTACAGTGGAAACCTAAAGTCCCATTAAAGGTATGAAAAAAAATGGAAAAATGGAAATTGAAAAAATCATTTATGTTTGTAATTCAAAAATGAATATTACCCCAAAAAATTTCCACTCTAACCCCATATTCCAAGCTTTGAGGTCAAAGTACAGTGGAAACCTAAAGTCCTATTAAAGGTATGAAAAAAAATGGAAAAATGGAAATTGAAAAAATCATTTATGTTTGTAATTTAAAAATGAATATTACCCCAAAAAATTTCCACTCTAACCCCATATTCCAAGCTTTGAGGTCAAAGTACAGTGGAAACCTAAAGTCCTATTGAAGGTATGAAAAAAAATAGAAAAATGGAAATTGAAAAAATCATTTATGTTTGTAATTTAAAAATGAATATTACCCCAAAAAATTTCCACTCTAACCCCATATTCCAAGCTTTGAGGTCAAAGTACAGTGGAAACTTAAAGTCCTATTAAAGGTATGAAAAAAAATGGAAAAATGGAAATTGAAAAAATCATTTATGTTTCTAATTTAAAAATAACTATTACCCCAAAAAATTTCCACTCTAACCCCATATTCCAAGCTTTGAGGTCAAAGTACAGTGGAAACCTAAAGTCCTATTAAAGGTATGAAAAAAAATGGAAAAATGGAAATTGAAAAAATCATTTATGTTTCTAATTTGAAAATGAATATTACCCCAAAAAATTTCCACTCTAACCCCATATTCCAAGCTTTGAGGTCAAAGTACAGTGGAAACCTAAAGTCCTATTAAAGGTATGAAAAAAAATGGAAAAATGGAAATTGAAAAAATCATTTATGTTTCTAATTTAAAAATGAATATTACCCCAAAAAATTTCCACTCTAACCCCATATTCCAAGCTTTGAGGTCAAAGTACAGTGGAAACCTAAAGTCCTATTAAAGGTATGAAAAAAAATAGAAAAATGGAAATTGAAAAAATCATTTATGTTTCTAATTTAAAAATGAATATTACCCCAAAAAATTTCCACTCTAACCCCATATTCCATGCTTTGAGGTCAAAGTACAGTGGAAACCTAAAGTCCTATTAAAGGTATGAAAAAAAATGGAAAAATGGAAATTGAAAAAATCATTTATGTTTCTAATTTGAAAATGAATATTACCCCAAAAATTTTCCACTCTAACCCCATATTCCAAGCTTTGAGGTCAAAGTACAGTGGAAACCTAAAGTCCTATTAAAGGTATGAAAAAAAATGGAAAAATGGAAATTGAAAAAATCATTTATGTTTGTAATTTAAAAATGAATATTACCCCAAAAAATTTCCACTCTAACCCCATATTCCAAGCTTTGAGGTCAAAGTACAGTGGAAACCTAAAGTCCTATTAAAGGTATGAAAAAAAATGGAAAAATGGAAATTGAAAAAATCATTTATGTTTCTAATTTAAAAATGAATATTACCCCAAAAAATTTCCACTCTAACCCCAATTTCCAAGCTTTGAGGTCAAAGTACAGTGGAAACCTAAAGTCCTATTAAAGGTATGAAAAAAAAAGGAAAAATGGAAATTGAAAAAATCATTTATGTTTCTAATTTAAAAATGAATATTACCCCAAAAAATTTCCACTCTAACCCCATATTCCAAGCTTTGAGGTCAAAGTACAGTGGAAACCTGAAGTCCTATTAAAGGTATGAAAAAAAATGGAAAAATGGAAATTGAAAAAATCATTTATGTTTCTAATTTAAAAATGAATATTACCCCAAAAAATTTCCACTCTAACCCCATATTCCAAGCTTTGAGGTCAAAGTACAGTGGAAACCTAAAGTCCTATTAAAGGTATGAAAAAAAATAGAAAAATGGAAATTGAAAAAATCATTTATGTTTCTAATTTAAAAATGAATATTACCCCAAAAAATTTCCACTCTAACCCCATATTCCAAGCTTTGAGGTCAAAGTACAGTGGAAACTTAAAGTCCTATTAAAGGTATGAAAAAAAATGGAAAAATGGAAATTGAAAAAATCATTTATGTTTCTAATTTAAAAATAACTATTACCCCAAAAAATTTCCACTCTAACCCCATATTCCAAGCTTTGAGGTCAAAGTACAGTGGAAACCTAAAGTCCTATTAAAGGTATGAAAAAAAATGGAAAAATGGAAATTGAAAAAATCATTTATGTTTCTAATTTGAAAATGAATATTACCCCAAAAAATTTCCACTCTAACCCCATATTCCAAGCTTTGAGGTCAAAGTACAGTGGAAACCTAAAGTCCTATTAAAGGTATGAAAAAAAATGGAAAAATGGAAATTGAAAAAATCATTTATGTTTGTAATTTAAAAATGAATATTACCCCAAAAAATTTCCACTCTAACCCCATATTCCAAGCTTTGAGGTCAAAGTACAGTGGAAACCTAAAGTCCTATTAAAGGTATGAAAAAAAATAGAAAAATGGAAATTGAAAAAATCATTTATGTTTCTAATTTAAAAATGAATATTACCCCAAAAAATTTCCACTCTAACCCCATATTCCAAGCTTTGAGGTCAAAGTACAGTGGAAACCTAAAGTCCTATTAAAGGTATGAAAAAAAATGGAAAAATGGAAATTGAAAAAATCATTTATGTTTCTAATTTGAAAATGAATATTACCCCAAAAATTTTCCACTCTAACCCCATATTCCAAGCTTTGAGGTCAAAGTACAGTGGAAACCTAAAGTCCTATTAAAGGTATGAAAAAAAATGGAAAAATGGAAATTGAAAAAATCATTTATGTTTGTAATTTAAAAATGAATATTACCCCAAAAAATTTCCACTCTAACCCCATATTCCAAGCTTTGAGGTCAAAGTACAGTGGAAACCTAAAGTCCTATTAAAGGTATGAAAAAAAATGGAAAAATGGAAATTGAAAAAATCATTTATGTTTCTAATTTAAAAATGAATATTACCCCAAAAAATTTCCACTCTAACCCCATATTCCAAGCTTTGAGGTCAAAGTACAGTGGAAACCTAAAGTCCTATTAAAGGTATGAAAAAAAATGGAAAAATGGAAATTGAAAAAATCATTTATGTTTCTAATTTGAAAATGAATATTACCCCAAAAATTTTCCACTCTAACCCCATATTCCAAGCTTTGAGGTCAAAGTACAGTGGAAACCTAAAGTCCTATTAAAGGTATGAAAAAAAATGGAAAAATGGAAATTGAAAAAATCATTTATGTTTGTAATTTAAAAATGAATATTACCCCAAAAAATTTCCACTCTAACCCCATATTCCAAGCTTTGAGGTCAAAGTACAGTGGAAACCTAAAGTCCTATTAAAGGTATGAAAAAAAATGGAAAAATGGAAATTGAAAAAATCATTTATGTTTCTAATTTAAAAATGAATATTACCCCAAAAAATTTCCACTCTAACCCCAATTTCCAAGCTTTGAGGTCAAAGTACAGTGGAAACCTAAAGTCCTATTAAAGGTATGAAAAAAAAAGGAAAAATGGAAATTGAAAAAATCATTTATGTTTCTAATTTAAAAATGAATATTACCCCAAAAAATTTCCACTCTAACCCCATATTCCAAGCTTTGAGGTCAAAGTACAGTGGAAACCTGAAGTCCTATTAAAGGTATGAAAAAAAATGGAAAAATGGAAATTGAAAAAATCATTTATGTTTCTAATTTAAAAATGAATATTACCCCAAAAAATTTCCACTCTAACCCCATATTCCAAGCTTTGAGGTCAAAGTACAGTGGAAACCTAAAGTCCTATTAAAGGTATGAAAAAAAATAGAAAAATGGAAATTGAAAAAATCATTTATGTTTCTAATTTAAAAATGAATATTACCCCAAAAAATTTCCACTCTAACCCCATATTCCAAGCTTTGAGGTCAAAGTACAGTGGAAACTTAAAGTCCTATTAAAGGTATGAAAAAAAATGGAAAAATGGAAATTGAAAAAATCATTTATGTTTCTAATTTAAAAATGAATATTACTCCAAAAAATTTCCACTCTAACCCCATATTCCAAGCTTTGAGGTCAAAGTACAGTGGAAACCTAAAGTCCTATTAAAGGTATGAAAAAAAATGGAAAAATGGAAATTGAAAAAATCATTTTTGTTTGTAATTCAAAAATGAATATTACCCCAAAAAATTTCCACTCTAACCCCATATTCCAAGCTTTGAGGTCAAAGTACAGTGGAAACTTAAAGTCCTATTAAAGGTATGAAAAAAAATGGAAAAATGGAAATTGAAAAAATCATTTATGTTTCTAATTTAAAAATGAATATTACCCCAAAAAATTTCCACTCTAACCCCATATTCCATGCTTTGTGGTCAAAGTACAGTGGAAACCTAAAGTCCTATTAAAGGTATGAAAAAAAATGGAAAAATGGAAATTGAAAAAATCATTTATGTTTCTAATTTGAAAATGAATATTACCCCAAAAATTTCCACTCTAACCCCATATTCCAAGCTTTGAGGTCAAAGTACAGTGGAAACCTAAAGTCCTATTAAAGGTATGAAAAAAAATGGAAAAATGGAAATTGAAAAAATCATTTATGTTTGTAATTTAAAAATGAATATTACCCCAAAAAATTTCCACTCTAACCCCATATTCCAAGCTTTGAGGTCAAAGTACAGTGGAAACCTAAAGTCCTATTAAAGGTATGAAAAAAAATGGAAAAATGGAAATTGAAAAAATCATTTATGTTTCTAATTTAAAAATGAATATTACCCCAAAAAATTTCCACTCTAACCCCATATTCCAAGCTTTGAGGTCAAAGTACAGTGGAAACCTAAAGTCCCATTAAAGGTATGAAAAAAAATGGAAAAATGGAAATTGAAAAAATCATTTATGTTTGTAGTTCAAAAATGAATATTACCCCAAAAAATTTCCACTCTAACCCCATATTCCAACCTTTGAGGTCAAAGTACAGTGGAAACCTAAAGTCCTATTAAAGGTATGAAAAAAAATGGAAAAATGGAAATTGAAAAAATCATTTATGTTTCTAATTTAAAAATGAATATTACCCCAAAAAATTTCCACTCTAACCCCATATTCCAAGCTTTGAGGTCAAAGTACAGTGGAAACCTAAAGTCCTATTAAAGGTATGAAAAAAAATGGAAAAATGGAAATTGAAAAAATCATTTATGTTTCTAATTTAAAAATGAATATTACCCCAAAAAATTTCCACTCTAACCCCATATTCCAAGCTTTGAGGTCAAAGTACAGTGGAAACCTAAAGTCCTATTAAAGGTATGAAAAAAAATGGAAAAATGGAAATTGAAAAAATCATTTATGTTTCTAATTTAAAAATGAATATTACCCCAAAAAATTTCCACTCTAACCCCATATTCCAAGCTTTGAGGTCAAAGTACAGTGGAAACCTAAAGTCCCATTAAAGGTATGAAAAAAAATGGAAAAATGGAAATTGAAAAAATCATTTATGTTTGTAGTTCAAAAATGAATATTACCCCAAAAAATTTCCACTCTAACCCCATATTCCAAGCTTTGAGGTCAAAGTACAGTGGAAACCTAAAGTCCTATTAAAGGTATGAAAAAAAATGGAAAAATGGAAATTGAAAAAATCATTTATGTTTCTAATTTAAAAATGAATATTACCCCAAAAAATTTCCACTCTAACCCCATATTCCAAGCTTTGAGGTCAAAGTACAGTGGAAACCTAAAGTCCTATTAAAGGTATGAAAAAAAATGATAAAATGGAAATTGAAAAAATCATTTATGTTTGTAATTTAAAAATGAATATTACCCCAAAAAATTTCCACTCTAACCCCATATTCCAAGCTTTGAGGTCAAAGTACAGTGGAAACCTAAAGTCCCATTAAAGGTATGAAAAAAAATGGAAAAATGGAAATTGAAAAAATCATTTATGTTTGTAATTCAAAAATGAATATTACCCCAAGAAATTTCCACTCTAACCCCAATTTCCAAGCTTTGAGGTCAAAGTACAGTGGAAACCTAAAGTCCTATTAAAGGTATGAAAAAAAATAGAAAAATGGAAATTGAAAAAATCATTTATGTTTCTAATTTAAAAATGAATATTACCCCAAAAGATTTCCATTCTAACCCCATATTCCAAGCTTTGAGGTCAAAGTACAGTAGAAACTTAAAGTCCTATTAAAGGTATGAAAAAAAAAGGAAAAATGGAAATTGAAAAAATCATTTATGTTTGTAATTCAAAAATGAATATTACCCCAAAAAATTTCCACTCTAACCCCATATTCCAAGCTTTGAGGTCAAAGTACAGTGGAAACCTAAAGTCCTATTAAAGGTATGAAAAAAAATGGAAAAATGGAAATTGAAAAAATCATTTATGTTTCTAATTTAAAAATGAATATTACCCCAAAAAATTTCCACTCTAACCCCATATTCCAAGCTTTGAGGTCAAAGTACAGTGGAAACCTAAAGTCCCATTAAAGGTATGAAAAAAAATGGAAAAATGGAAATTGAAAAAATCATTTATGTTTGTAATTCAAAAATGAATATTACCCCAAGAAATTTCCACTCTAACCCCATATTCCAAGCTTTGAGGTCAAAGTACAGTGGAAACCTAAAGTCCTATTAAAGGTATGAAAAAAAATGGAAAAATGGAAATTGAAAAAATCATTTATGTTTCTAATTTAAAAATGAATATTACCCCAAAAAATTTCCACTCTAACCCCATATTCCAAGCTTTGAGGTCAAAGTACAGTGGAAACCTAAAGTCCTATTAAAGGTATGAAAAAAAATGGAAAAATGGAAATTGAAAAAATCATTTATGTTTCTAATTTAAAAATGAATATTACCCCAAAAAATTTCCACTCTAACCCCATATTCCAAGCTTTGAGGTCAAAGTACAGTGGAAACCTAAAGTCCCATTAAAGGTATGAAAAAAAATGGAAAAATGGAAATTGAAAAAATCATTTATGTTTGTAGTTCAAAAATGAATATTACCCCAAAAAATTTCCACTCTAACCCCATATTCCAAGCTTTGAGGTCAAAGTACAGTGGAAACCTAAAGTCCTATTAAAGGTATGAAAAAAAATGGAAAAATGGAAATTGAAAAAATCATTTATGTTTCTAATTTAAAAATGAATATTACCCCAAAAAATTTCCACTCTAACCCCATATTCCAAGCTTTGAGGTCAAAGTACAGTGGAAACCTAAAGTCCTATTAAAGGTATGAAAAAAAATGGAAAAATGGAAATTGAAAAAATCATTTATGTTTGTAATTTAAAAATGAATATTACCCCAAAAAATTTCCACTCTAACCCCATATTCCAAGCTTTGAGGTCAAAGTACAGTGGAAACCTAAAGTCCCATTAAAGGTATGAAAAAAAATGGAAAAATGGAAATTGAAAAAATCATTTATGTTTGTAATTCAAAAATGAATATTACCCCAAGAAATTTCCACTCTAACCCCAATTTCCAAGCTTTGAGGTCAAAGTACAGTGGAAACCTAAAGTCCTATTAAAGGTATGAAAAAAAATAGAAAAATGGAAATTGAAAAAATCATTTATGTTTCTAATTTAAAAATGAATATTACCCCAAAAGATTTCCATTCTAACCCCATATTCCAAGCTTTGAGGTCAAAGTACAGTAGAAACTTAAAGTCCTATTAAAGGTATGAAAAAAAAAGGAAAAATGGAAATTGAAAAAATCATTTATGTTTGTAATTCAAAAATGAATATTACCCCAAAAAATTTCCACTCTAACCCCATATTCCAAGCTTTGAGGTCAAAGTACAGTGGAAACTTAAAGTCCTATTAAAGGTATGAAAAAAAATGGAAAAATGGAAATTGAAAAAATCATTTATGTTTCTAATTTAAAAATGAATATTACCCCAAAAAATTTCCACTCTAACCCCATATTCCAAGCTTTGAGGTCAAAGTACAGTGGAAACCTAAAGTCCTATTAAAGGTATGAAAAAAAATGGAAAAATGGAAATTGAAAAAATCATTTATGTTTCTAATTTAAAAATGAATATTACCCCAAGAAATTTCCACTCTAACCCCAATTTCCAAGCTTTGAGGTCAAAGTACAGTGGAAACCTAAAGTCCTATTAAAGGTATGAAAAAAAATAGAAAAATGGAAATTGAAAAAATCATTTATGTTTCTAATTTAAAAATGAATATTACCCCAAAAGATTTCCATTCTAACCCCATATTCCAAGCTTTGAGGTCAAAGTACAGTAGAAACTTAAAGTCCTATTAAAGGTATGAAAAAAAAAGGAAAAATGGAAATTGAAAAAATCATTTATGTTTGTAATTCAAAAATGAATATTACCCCAAAAAATTTCCACTCTAACCCCATATTCCAAGCTTTGAGGTCAAAGTACAGTGGAAACCTAAAGTCCTATTAAAGGTATGAAAAAAAATGGAAAAATGGAAATTGAAAAAATCATTTATGTTTCTAATTTAAAAATGAATATTACCCCAAAAAATTTCCACTCTAACCCCATATTCCAAGCTTTGAGGTCAAAGTACAGTGGAAACCTAAAGTCCTATTAAAGGTATGAAAAAAAATGGAAAAATAGAAATTGAAAAAATCATTTATGTTTCTAATTTAAAAATGAATATTACCCCAAAAAATTTCCACTCTAACCCCATATTCCAAGCTTTGAGGTCAAAGTACAGTGGAAACCTAAAGTCCCATTAAAGGTATGAAAAAAAATGGAAAAATGGAAATTGAAAAAATCATTTATGTTTGTAATTCAAAAATGAATATTACCCCAAAAAATTTCCACTCTAACCCCATATTCCAAGCTTTGAGGTCAAAGTACAGTGGAAACCTAAAGTCCTATTAAAGGTATGAAAAAAAATAGAAAAATGGAAATTGAAAAAATCATTTATGTTTCTAATTTAAAAATGAATATTACCCCAAAAAATTTCCACTCTAACCCCATATTCCAAGCTTTGAGGTCAAAGTACATTGGAAACTTAAAGTCCTATTAAAGGTATGAAAAAAAATGGAAAAATGGAAATTGAAAAAATCATTTATGTTTCTAATTTAAAAA
The DNA here is from genome assembly GCA_947562095.1 of Branchellion lobata. Taxonomy (NCBI): domain Eukaryota; kingdom Metazoa; phylum Annelida; class Clitellata; order Hirudinida; family Piscicolidae; genus Branchellion; species Branchellion lobata. The sequence continues at coordinate 65,491 of OX387256.1, read as the reverse complement.
TAAATATTACCCCAAAAAATTTCCACTCTAACCCCATATTCCAAGCTTTGAGGTCAAAGTACAGTGGAAACCTGAAGTCCTATTAAAGGTATGAAAAAAAATGGAAAAATGGAAATTGAAAAAATCATTTATGTTTCTAATTTAAAAATGAATATTACCCCAAAAAATTTCCACTCTAACCCCATATTCCAAGCTTTGAGGTCAAAGTACAGTGGAAACCTAAAGTCCTATTAAAGGTATGAAAAAAAATAGAAAAATGGAAATTGAAAAAATCATTTATGTTTCTAATTTAAAAATGAATATTACCCCAAAAAATTTCCACTCTAACCCCATATTCCAAGCTTTGAGGTCAAAGTACAGTGGAAACCTAAAGTCCTATTAAAGGTATGAAAAAAAATGGAAAAATGGAAATTGAAAAAATCATTTATGTTTCTAATTTGAAAATGAATATTACCCCAAAAAATTTCCACTCTAACCCCATATTCCAAGCTTTGAGGTCAAAGTACAGTGGAAACCTAAAGTCCTATTAAAGGTATGAAAAAAAATGGAAAAATGGAAATTGAAAAAATCATTTATGTTTCTAATTTAAAAATGAATATTACCCCAAAAAATTTCCACTCTAACCCCAATTTCCAAGCTTTGAGGTCAAAGTACAGTGGAAACCTAAAGTCCTATTAAAGGTATGAAAAAAAAAGGAAAAATGGAAATTGAAAAAATCATTTATGTTTCTAATTTGAAAATGAATATTACCCCAAAAAATTTCCACTCTAACCCCATATTCCAAGCTTTGAGGTCAAAGTACAGTGGAAACCTAAAGTCCCATTAAAGGTATGAAAAAAAATGGAAAAATGGAAATTGAAAAAATCATTTATGTTTGTAATTCAAAAATGAATATTACCCCAAAAAATTTCCACTCTAACCCCATATTCCAAGCTTTGAGGTCAAAGTACAGTGGAAACCTAAAGTCCTATTAAAGGTATGAAAAAAAATGGAAAAATGGAAATTGAAAAAATCATTTATGTTTCTAATTTAAAAATGAATATTACCCCAAAAAATTTCCACTCTAACCCCATATTCCAAGCTTTGAGGTCAAAGTACAGTGGAAACCTAAAGTCCTATTAAAGGTATGAAAAAAAATGGAAAAATGGAAATTGAAAAAATCATTTATGTTTCTAATTTAAAAATGAATATTACCCCAAAAAATTTCCACTCTAACCCCATATTCCAAGCTTTGAGGTCAAAGTACAGTGGAAACCTAAAGTCCCATTAAAGGTATGAAAAAAAATGGAAAAATGGAAATTGAAAAAATCATTTATGTTTGTAGTTCAAAAATGAATATTACCCCAAAAAATTTCCACTCTAACCCCATATTCCAAGCTTTGAGGTCAAAGTACAGTGGAAACCTAAAGTCCTATTAAAGGTATGAAAAAAAATAGAAAAATGGAAATTGAAAAAATCATTTATGTTTCTAATTTAAAAATGAATATTACCCCAAAAAATTTCCACTCTAACCCCATATTCCAAGCTTTGAGGTCAAAGTACAGTGGAAACCTAAAGTCCTATTAAAGGTATGAAAAAAAATGGAAAAATGGAAATTGAAAAAATCATTTATGTTTCTAATTTGAAAATGAATATTACCCCAAAAAATTTCCACTCTAACCCCATATTCCAAGCTTTGAGGTCAAAGTACAGTGGAAACCTAAAGTCCTATTAAAGGTATGAAAAAAAATGGAAAAATGGAAATTGAAAAAATCATTTATGTTTCTAATTTAAAAATGAATATTACCCCAAAAAATTTCCACTCTAACCCCAATTTCCAAGCTTTGAGGTCAAAGTACAGTGGAAACCTAAAGTCCTATTAAAGGTATGAAAAAAAAAGGAAAAATGGAAATTGAAAAAATCATTTATGTTTCTAATTTGAAAATGAATATTACCCCAAAAAATTTCCACTCTAACCCCATATTCCAAGCTTTGAGGTCAAAGTACAGTGGAAACCTAAAGTCCCATTAAAGGTATGAAAAAAAATGGAAAAATGGAAATTGAAAAAATCATTTATGTTTGTAATTCAAAAATGAATATTACCCCAAAAAATTTCCACTCTAACCCCATATTCCAAGCTTTGAGGTCAAAGTACAGTGGAAACCTAAAGTCCTATTAAAGGTATGAAAAAAAATGGAAAAATGGAAATTGAAAAAATCATTTATGTTTCTAATTTAAAAATGAATATTACCCCAAAAAATTTCCACTCTAACCCCATATTCCAAGCTTTGAGGTCAAAGTACAGTGGAAACCTAAAGTCCTATTAAAGGTATGAAAAAAAATGGAAAAATGGAAATTGAAAAAATCATTTATGTTTCTAATTTAAAAATGAATATTACCCCAAAAAATTTCCACTCTAACCCCATATTCCAAGCTTTGAGGTCAAAGTACAGTGGAAACCTAAAGTCCCATTAAAGGTATGAAAAAAAATGGAAAAATGGAAATTGAAAAAATCATTTATGTTTGTAGTTCAAAAATGAATATTACCCCAAAAAATTTCCACTCTAACCCCATATTCCAAGCTTTGAGGTCAAAGTACAGTGGAAACCTAAAGTCCTATTAAAGGTATGAAAAAAAATGGAAAAATGGAAATTGAAAAAATCATTTATGTTTCTAATTTAAAAATGAATATTACCCCAAAAAATTTCCACTCTAACCCCATATTCCAAGCTTTGAGGTCAAAGTACAGTGGAAACCTAAAGTCCTATTAAAGGTATGAAAAAAAATGGAAAAATGGAAATTGAAAAAATCATTTATGTTTGTAATTTAAAAATGAATATTACCCCAAAAAATTTCCACTCTAACCCCATATTCCAAGCTTTGAGGTCAAAGTACAGTGGAAACCTAAAGTCCCATTAAAGGTATGAAAAAAAATGGAAAAATGGAAATTGAAAAAATCATTTATGTTTGTAATTCAAAAATGAATATTACCCCAAGAAATTTCCACTCTAACCCCAATTTCCAAGCTTTGAGGTCAAAGTACAGTGGAAACCTAAAGTCCTATTAAAGGTATGAAAAAAAATAGAAAAATGGAAATTGAAAAAATCATTTATGTTTCTAATTTAAAAATGAATATTACCCCAAAAGATTTCCATTCTAACCCCATATTCCAAGCTTTGAGGTCAAAGTACAGTAGAAACTTAAAGTCCTATTAAAGGTATGAAAAAAAAAGGAAAAATGGAAATTGAAAAAATCATTTATGTTTGTAATTCAAAAATGAATATTACCCCAAAAAATTTCCACTCTAACCCCATATTCCAAGCTTTGAGGTCAAAGTACAGTGGAAACTTAAAGTCCTATTAAAGGTATGAAAAAAAATGGAAAAATGGAAATTGAAAAAATCATTTATGTTTCTAATTTAAAAATGAATATTACCCCAAAAAATTTCCACTCTAACCCCATATTCCAAGCTTTGAGGTCAAAGTACAGTGGAAACCTAAAGTCCTATTAAAGGTATGAAAAAAAATGGAAAAATGGAAATTGAAAAAATCATTTATGTTTCTAATTTAAAAATGAATATTACCCCAAGAAATTTCCACTCTAACCCCAATTTCCAAGCTTTGAGGTCAAAGTACAGTGGAAACCTAAAGTCCTATTAAAGGTATGAAAAAAAATAGAAAAATGGAAATTGAAAAAATCATTTATGTTTCTAATTTAAAAATGAATATTACCCCAAAAGATTTCCATTCTAACCCCATATTCCAAGCTTTGAGGTCAAAGTACAGTAGAAACTTAAAGTCCTATTAAAGGTATGAAAAAAAAAGGAAAAATGGAAATTGAAAAAATCATTTATGTTTGTAATTCAAAAATGAATATTACCCCAAAAAATTTCCACTCTAACCCCATATTCCAAGCTTTGAGGTCAAAGTACAGTGGAAACCTAAAGTCCTATTAAAGGTATGAAAAAAAATGGAAAAATGGAAATTGAAAAAATCATTTATGTTTCTAATTTAAAAATGAATATTACCCCAAAAAATTTCCACTCTAACCCCATATTCCAAGCTTTGAGGTCAAAGTACAGTGGAAACCTAAAGTCCTATTAAAGGTATGAAAAAAAATGGAAAAATAGAAATTGAAAAAATCATTTATGTTTCTAATTTAAAAATGAATATTACCCCAAAAAATTTCCACTCTAACCCCATATTCCAAGCTTTGAGGTCAAAGTACAGTGGAAACCTAAAGTCCCATTAAAGGTATGAAAAAAAATGGAAAAATGGAAATTGAAAAAATCATTTATGTTTGTAATTCAAAAATGAATATTACCCCAAAAAATTTCCACTCTAACCCCATATTCCAAGCTTTGAGGTCAAAGTACAGTGGAAACTTAAAGTCCTATTAAAGGTATGAAAAAAAATGGAAAAATGGAAATTGAAAAAATCATTTATGTTTCTAATTTAAAAATGAATATTACCCCAAAAAATTTCCACTCTAACCCCATATTCCAAGCTTTGAGGTCAAAGTACAGTGGAAACCTAAAGTCCTATTAAAGGTATGAAAAAAAATGGAAAAATGGAAATTGAAAAAATCATTTATGTTTCTAATTTAAAAATGAATATTACCCCAAGAAATTTCCACTCTAACCCCAATTTCCAAGCTTTGAGGTCAAAGTACAGTGGAAACCTAAAGTCCTATTAAAGGTATGAAAAAAAATAGAAAAATGGAAATTGAAAAAATCATTTATGTTTCTAATTTAAAAATGAATATTACCCCAAAAGATTTCCATTCTAACCCCATATTCCAAGCTTTGAGGTCAAAGTACAGTAGAAACTTAAAGTCCTATTAAAGGTATGAAAAAAAAAGGAAAAATGGAAATTGAAAAAATCATTTATGTTTGTAATTCAAAAATGAATATTACCCCAAAAAATTTCCACTCTAACCCCATATTCCAAGCTTTGAGGTCAAAGTACAGTGGAAACCTAAAGTCCTATTAAAGGTATGAAAAAAAATGGAAAAATGGAAATTGAAAAAATCATTTATGTTTCTAATTTAAAAATGAATATTACCCCAAAAAATTTCCACTCTAACCCCATATTCCAAGCTTTGAGGTCAAAGTACAGTGGAAACCTAAAGTCCTATTAAAGGTATGAAAAAAAATGGAAAAATAGAAATTGAAAAAATCATTTATGTTTCTAATTTAAAAATGAATATTACCCCAAAAAATTTCCACTCTAACCCCATATTCCAAGCTTTGAGGTCAAAGTACAGTGGAAACCTAAAGTCCCATTAAAGGTATGAAAAAAAATGGAAAAATGGAAATTGAAAAAATCATTTATGTTTGTAATTCAAAAATGAATATTACCCCAAAAAATTTCCACTCTAACCCCATATTCCAAGCTTTGAGGTCAAAGTACAGTGGAAACCTAAAGTCCTATTAAAGGTATGAAAAAAAATAGAAAAATGGAAATTGAAAAAATCATTTATGTTTCTAATTTAAAAATGAATATTACCCCAAAAAATTTCCACTCTAACCCCATATTCCAAGCTTTGAGGTCAAAGTACATTGGAAACTTAAAGTCCTATTAAAGGTATGAAAAAAAATGGAAAAATGGAAATTGAAAAAATCATTTATGTTTCTAATTTAAAAATAAATATTACCCCAAAAAATTTCCACTCTAACCCCATATTCCAAGCTTTGAGGTCAAAGTACAGTGGAAACCTAAAGTCCTATTAAAGGTATGAAAAAAAATGGAAAAATGGAAATTGAAAAAATCATTTATGTTTCTAATTTAAAAATGAATATTACCCCAAAAAATTTCCACTCTAACCCCATATTCCAAGCTTTGAGGTCAAAGTACAGTGGAAACCTGAAGTCCTATTAAAGGTATGAAAAAAAATGGAAAAATGGAAATTGAAAAAATCATTTATGTTTCTAATTTAAAAATGAATATTACCCCAAAAAATTTCCACTCTAACCCCATATTCCAAGCTTTGAGGTCAAAGTACAGTGGAAACCTAAAGTCCTATTAAAGGTATGAAAAAAAATAGAAAAATGGAAATTGAAAAAATCATTTATGTTTCTAATTTAAAAATGAATATTACCCCAAAAAATTTCCACTCTAACCCCATATTCCAAGCTTTGAGGTCAAAGTACAGTGGAAACCTAAAGTCCTATTAAAGGTATGAAAAAAAATGGAAAAATGGAAATTGAAAAAATCATTTATGTTTCTAATTTGAAAATGAATATTACCCCAAAAAATTTCCACTCTAACCCCATATTCCAAGCTTTGAGGTCAAAGTACAGTGGAAACCTAAAGTCCTATTAAAGGTATGAAAAAAAATGGAAAAATGGAAATTGAAAAAATCATTTATGTTTCTAATTTAAAAATGAATATTACCCCAAAAAATTTCCACTCTAACCCCAATTTCCAAGCTTTGAGGTCAAAGTACAGTGGAAACCTAAAGTCCTATTAAAGGTATGAAAAAAAAAGGAAAAATGGAAATTGAAAAAATCATTTATGTTTCTAATTTGAAAATGAATATTACCCCAAAAAATTTCCACTCTAACCCCATATTCCAAGCTTTGAGGTCAAAGTACAGTGGAAACCTAAAGTCCCATTAAAGGTATGAAAAAAAATGGAAAAATGGAAATTGAAAAAATCATTTATGTTTGTAATTCAAAAATGAATATTACCCCAAAAAATTTCCACTCTAACCCCATATTCCAAGCTTTGAGGTCAAAGTACAGTGGAAACCTAAAGTCCTATTAAAGGTATGAAAAAAAATGGAAAAATGGAAATTGAAAAAATCATTTATGTTTCTAATTTAAAAATGAATATTACCCCAAAAAATTTCCACTCTAACCCCATATTCCAAGCTTTGAGGTCAAAGTACAGTGGAAACCTAAAGTCCTATTAAAGGTATGAAAAAAAATGGAAAAATGGAAATTGAAAAAATCATTTATGTTTGTAATTTAAAAATGAATATTACCCCAAAAAATTTCCACTCTAACCCCATATTCCAAGCTTTGAGGTCAAAGTACAGTGGAAACCTAAAGTCCTATTAAAGGTATGAAAAAAAATGGAAAAATGGAAATTGAAAAAATAATTTATGTTTCTAATTTGAAAATGAATATTACCCCAAAAAATATCCACTCTAACCCCATATTCCAAGCTTTGAGGTCAAAGTACAGTGGAAACCTAAAGTCCTATTAAAGGTATGAAAAAAAATGGAAAAATGGAAATTGAAAAAATCATTTATGTTTCTAATTTAAAAATGAATATTACCCCAAAAAATTTCCACTCTAACCCCAATTTCCAAGCTTTGAGGTCAAAGTACAGTGGAAACCTAAAGTCCTATTAAAGGTATGAAAAAAAATAGAAAAATGGAAATTGAAAAAATCATTTATGTTTTTAATTTAAAAATGAATATTACCCCAAAAAATTTCCACTCTAACCCCATATTCCAAGCTTTGAGGTCAAAGTACAGTGGAAACCTAAAGTCCTATTAAAGGTATGGAAAAAAATGGAAAAATGGAAATTGAAAAAATCATTTATGTTTCTAATTTAAAAATGAATATTACCCCAAAAAATTTCCACTCTAACCCCATATTCCAAGCTTTGAGGTCAAAGTACAGTGGAAACCTAAAGTCCTATTAAAGGTATGAAAAAAAATGGAAAAATGGAAATTGAAAAAATCATTTATGTTTGTAATTTAAAAATGAATATTACCCCAAAAAATTTCCACTCTAACCCCATATTCCAAGCTTTGAGGTCAAAGTACAGTGGAAACCTAAAGTCCCATTAAAGGTATGAAAAAAAATGGAAAAATGGAAATTGAAAAAATCATTTATGTTTGTAATTCAAAACTGAATATTACCCCAAAAAATTTCCACTCTAACCCCATATTCCAAGCTTTGAGGTCAAAGTACAGTGGAAACCTAAAGTCCTATTAAAGGTATGAAAAAAAATGGAAAAATGGAAATTGAAAAAATCATTTATGTTTGTAATTTAAAAATGAATATTACCCCAAAAAATTTCCACTCTAACCCCATATTCCAAGCTTTGAGGTCAAAGTACAGTGGAAACCTAAAGTCCTATTAAAGGTATGAAAAAAAATAGAAAAATGGAAATTGAAAAAATCATTTATGTTTCTAATTTAAAAATGAATATTACCCCAAAAAATTTCCACTCTAACCCCATATTCCAAGCTTTGAGGTCAAAGTACAGTGGAAACCTAAAGTCCTATTAAAGGTATGAAAAAAATGGAAAAATGGAAATTGAAAAAATCATTTATGTTTCTAATTTAAAAATGAATATTACCCCAAAAAATTTCCACTCTAACCCCATATTCCAAGCTTTGAGGTCAAAGTACAGTGGAAACCTAAAGTCCCATTAAAGGTATGAAAAAAAATGGAAAAATGGAAATTGAAAAAATCATTTATGTTTGTAATTTAAAAATGAATATTACCCCAAAAAATTTCCACTCTAACCCCATATTCCAAGCTTTGAGGTCAAAGTACAGTGGAAACTTAAAGTCCTATTAAAGGTATGAAAAAAAATGGAAAAATGGAAATTGAAAAAATCATTTATGTTTGTAATTTAAAAATGAATATTACCCCAAAAAATTTCCACTCTAACCCCATATTCCAAGCTTTGAGGTCAAAGTACAGTGGAAACCTAAAGTCCTATTAAAGGTATGAAAAAAAATAGAAAAATGGAAATTGAAAAAATCATTTATGTTTGTAATTTAAAAATGAATATTACCCCGTAAATTTTCCACTCTAACCCCATATTCCAAGCTTTGAGGTCAAAGTACAGTGGAAACCTAAAGTCCTATTAAAGGTATGAAAAAAAATGGAAAAATGGAAATTGAAAAAATCATTTATGTTTCTAATTTAAAAATAAATATTAACCCAAAAAATTTCCACTCTAACCCCATATTCCAAGCTTTGAGGTCAAAGTACAGTGGAAACCTAAAGTCCTATTAAAGGTATGAAAAAAAATGGAAAAATGGAAATTGAAAAAATCATTTATGTTTCTAATTTGAAAATGAATATTACCCCAAAAAATTTCCACTCAAACCCCATATTCCAAGCTTTGAGGTCAAAGTACAGTGGAAACCTAAAGTCCTATTAAAGGTATGAAAAAAAATGGAAAAATGGAAATTGAAAAAATCATTTATGTTTCTAATTTAAAAATGAATATTACCCCGTAAATTTTCCACTCTAACCCCATATTCCAAGCTTTGAGGTCAAAGTACAGTGGAAACCCAAAGTCCTATTAAAGGTATGAAAAAAAATGGAAAAATGGAAATTGAAAAAATCATTTATGTTTCTAATTTAAAAATAAATATTAACCCAAAAAATTTCCACTCTAACCCCATATTCCAAGCTTTGAGGTCAAAGTACAGTGGAAACCTAAAGTCCTATTAAAGGTATGAAAAAAAATGGAAAAATGGAAATTGAAAAAATTATTTATGTTTCTAATTTGAAAATGAATATTACCCCAAAGAATTTCCACTCTAACCCCATATTCCAAGCTTTGAGGTCAAAGTACAGTGGAAACCTAAAGTCCTATTAAAGGTATGAAAAAAAATGGAAAAATGGAAATTGAAAAAATCATTTATGTTTCTAATTTAAAAATGAATATTACCCCAAAAAATTTCCACTCTAACCCCAATTTCCAAGCTTTGAGGTCAAAGTACAGTGGAAACCTAAAGTCCTATTAAAGGTATGAAAAAAAAAGGAAAAATGGAAATTGAAAAAATCATTTATGTTTCTAATTTAAAAATGAATATTACCCCAAAAAATTTCCACTCTAACCCCATATTCCAAGCTTTGAGGTCAAAGTACAGTGGAAACCTGAAGTCCTATTAAAGGTATGAAAAAAAATGGAAAAATGGAAATTGAAAAAATCATTTATGTTTCTAATTTAAAAATGAATATTACCCCAAAAAATTTCCACTCTAACCCCATATTCCAAGCTTTGAGGTCAAAGTACAGTGGAAACCTAAAGTCCTATTAAAGGTATGAAAAAAAATAGAAAAATGGAAATTGAAAAAATCATTTATGTTTGTAATTTAAAAATGAATATTACCCCAAAAAATTTCCACTCTAACCCCATATTCCAAGCTTTGAGGTCAAAGTACAGTGGAAACTTAAAGTCCTATTAAAGGTATGAAAAAAAATGGAAAAATGGAAATTGAAAAAATCATTTATGTTTCTAATTTAAAAATAAATATTACCCCAAAAAATTTCCACTCTAACCCCATATTCCAAGCTTTGAGGTCAAAGTACAGTGGAAACCTAAAGTCCTATTAAAGGTATGAAAAAAAATGGAAAAATGGAAATTGAAAAAATCATTTATGTTTCTAATTTGAAAATGAATATTACCCCAAAAAATTTCCACTCTAACCCCATATTCCAAGCTTTGAGGTCAAAGTACAGTGGAAACCTAAAGTCCTATTAAAGGTATGAAAAAAAATGGAAAAATGGAAATTGAAAAAATCATTTATGTTTCTAATTTAAAAATGAATATTACCCCAAAAAATTTCCACTCTAACCCCAATTTCCAAGCTTTGAGGTCAAAGTACAGTGGAAACCTAAAGTCCTATTAAAGGTATGAAAAAAAAAGGAAAAATGGAAATTGAAAAAATCATTTATGTTTCTAATTTAAAAATGAATATTACCCCAAAAAATTTCCACTCTAACCCCATATTCCAAGCTTTGAGGTCAAAGTACAGTGGAAACCTGAAGTCCTATTAAAGGTATGAAAAAAAATGGAAAAATGGAAATTGAAAAAATCATTTATGTTTCTAATTTAAAAATGAATATTACCCCAAAAAAATTCCACTCTAACCCCATATTCCAAGCTTTGAGGTCAAAGTACAGTGGAAACCTAAAGTCCCATTAAAGGTATGAAAAAAAATGGAAAAATGGAAATTGAAAAAATCATTTATGTTTGTAATTCAAAAATGAATATTACCCCAAAAAATTTCCACTCTAACCCCATATTCCAAGCTTTGAGGTCAAAGTACAGTGGAAACCTAAAGTCCTATTAAAGGTATGAAAAAAAATGGAAAAATGGAAATTGAAAAAATCATTTATGTTTCTAATTTAAAAATGAATATTACCCCAAAAAATTTCCACTCTAACCCCATATTCCAAGCTTTGAGGTCAAAGTACAGTGGAAACCTGAAGTCCTATTAAAGGTATGAAAAAAAATGGAAAAATGGAAATTGAAAAAATCATTTATGTTTCTAATTTGAAAATGAATATTACCCCAAAAAATTTCCACTCTAACCCCATATTCCAAGCTTTGAGGTCAAAGTACAGTGGAAACCTAAAGTCCTATTAAAGGTATGAAAAAAAATAGAAAAATGGAAATTGAAAAAATCATTTATGTTTGTAATTTAAAAATGAATATTACCCCAAAAAATTTCCACTCTAACCCCATATTCCAAGCTTTGAGGTCAAAGTACAGTGGAAACTTAAAGTCCTATTAAAGGTATGAAAAAAAATGGAAAAATGGAAATTGAAAAAATCATTTATGTTTCTAATTTAAAAATAAATATTACCCCAAAAAATTTCCACTCTAACCCCATATTCCAAGCTTTGAGGTCAAAGTACAGTGGAAACCTAAAGTCCTATTAAAGGTATGAAAAAAAATGGAAAAATGGAAATTGAAAAAATCATTTATGTTTCTAATTTGAAAATGAATATTACCCCAAAAAATTTCCACTCTAACCCCATATTCCAAGCTTTGAGGTCAAAGTACAGTGGAAACCTAAAGTCCTATTAAAGTAATGAAAAAAAATGGAAAAATGGAAATTGAAAAAATCATTTATGTTTCTAATTTAAAAATGAATTTTACCCCAAAAAAATTCCACTCTAACCCCATATTCCAAGCTTTGAGGTCAAAGTACAGTGGAAACCTAAAGTCCCATTAAAGGTATGAAAAAAAATGGAAAAATGGAAATTGAAAAAATCATTTATGTTTGTAATTCAAAAATGAATATTACCCCAAAAAATTTCCACTCTAACCCCATATTCCAAGCTTTGAGGTCAAAGTACAGTGGAAACCTAAAGTCCTATTAAAGGTATGAAAAAAAATGGAAAAATGGAAATTGAAAAAATCATTTATGTTTCTAATTTAAAAATGAATATTACCCCAAAAAATTTCCACTCTAACCCCATATTCCAAGCTTTGAGGTCAAAGTACAGTGGAAACCTGAAGTCCTATTAAAGGTATGAAAAAAAATGGAAAAATGGAAATTGAAAAAATCATTTATGTTTCTAATTTAAAAATGAATATTACCCCAAAAAATTTCCACTCTAACCCCATATTCCAAGCTTTGAGGTCAAAGTACAGTGGAAACCTAAAGTCCTATTAAAGGTATGAAAAAAAATAGAAAAATGGAAATTGAAAAAATCATTTATGTTTGTAATTTAAAAATGAATATTACCCCAAAAAATTTCCACTCTAACCCCATATTCCAAGCTTTGAGGTCAAAGTACAGTGGAAACTTAAAGTCCTATTAAAGGTATGAAAAAAAATGGAAAAATGGAAATTGAAAAAATCATTTATGTTTCTAATTTAAAAATAAATATTACCCCAAAAAATTTCCACTCTAACCCCATATTCCAAGCTTTGAGGTCAAAGTACAGTGGAAACCTAAAGTCCTATTAAAGGTATGAAAAAAAATGGAAAAATGGAAATTGAAAAAATCATTTATGTTTCTAATTTGAAAATGAATATTACCCCAAAAAATTTCCACTCTAACCCCATATTCCAAGCTTTGAGGTCAAAGTACAGTGGAAACCTAAAGTCCTATTAAAGGTATGAAAAAAAATGGAAAAATGGAAATTGAAAAAATCATTTATGTTTCTAATTTAAAAATGAATATTACCCCAAAAAATTTCCACTCTAACCCCAATTTCCAAGCTTTGAGGTCAAAGTACAGTGGAAACCTAAAGTCCTATTAAAGGTATGAAAAAAAAAGGAAAAATGGAAATTGAAAAAATCATTTATGTTTCTAATTTAAAAATGAATATTACCCCAAAAAATTTCCACTCTAACCCCATATTCCAAGCTTTGAGGTCAAAGTACAGTGGAAACCTGAAGTCCTATTAAAGGTATGAAAAAAAATGGAAAAATGGAAATTGAAAAAATCATTTATGTTTCTAATTTAAAAATGAATATTACCCCAAAAAAATTCCACTCTAACCCCATATTCCAAGCTTTGAGGTCAAAGTACAGTGGAAACCTAAAGTCCTATTAAAGGTATGAAAAAAAATGGAAAAATGGAAATTGAAAAAATCATTTATGTTTCTAATTTAAAAATGAATATTACCCCAAAAAAATTCCACTCTAACCCCATATTCCAAGCTTTGAGGTCAAAGTACAGTGGAAACCTAAAGTCCCATTAAAGGTATGAAAAAAAATGGAAAAATGGAAATTGAAAAAATCATTTATGTTTGTAATTCAAAAATGAATATTACCCCAAAAAATTTCCACTCTAACCCCATATTCCAAGCTTTGAGGTCAAAGTACAGTGGAAACCTAAAGTCCTATTAAAGGTATGAAAAAAAATGGAAAAATGGAAATTGAAAAAATCATTTATGTTTCTAATTTAAAAATGAATATTACCCCAAAAAATTTCCACTCTAACCCCATATTCCAAGCTTTGAGGTCAAAGTACAGTGGAAACCTGAAGTCCTATTAAAGGTATGAAAAAAAATGGAAAAATGGAAATTGAAAAAATCATTTATGTTTCTAATTTAAAAATGAATATTACCCCAAAAAATTTCCACTCTAACCCCATATTCCAAGCTTTGAGGTCAAAGTACAGTGGAAACCTAAAGTCCTATTAAAGGTATGAAAAAAAATAGAAAAATGGAAATTGAAAAAATCATTTATGTTTGTAATTTAAAAATGAATATTACCCCAAAAAATTTCCACTCTAACCCCATATTCCAAGCTTTGAGGTCAAAGTACAGTGGAAACTTAAAGTCCTATTAAAGGTATGAAAAAAAATAGAAAAATGGAAATTGAAAAAATCATTTATGTTTCTAATTTAAAAATAAATATTACCCCAAAAAATTTCCACTCTAACCCCATATTCCAAGCTTTGAGGTCAAAGTACAGTGGAAACCTAAAGTCCTATTAAAGGTATGAAAAAAAATGGAAAAATGGAAATTGAAAAAATCATTTATGTTTCTAATTTAAAAATGAATATTACCCCAAAAAATTTCCACTCTAACCCCAATTTCCAAGCTTTGAGGTCAAAGTACAGTGGAAACCTAAAGTCCTATTAAAGGTATGAAAAAAAAAGGAAAAATGGAAATTGAAAAAATCATTTATGTTTCTAATTTAAAAATGAATATTACCCCAAAAAATTTCCACTCTAACCCCATATTCCAAGCTTTGAGGTCAAAGTACAGTGGAAACCTGAAGTCCTATTAAAGGTATGAAAAAAAATGGAAAAATGGAAATTGAAAAAATCATTTATGTTTCTAATTTAAAAATGAATATTACCCCAAAAAAATTCCACTCTAACCCCATATTCCAAGCTTTGAGGTCAAAGTACAGTGGAAACCTAAAGTCCCATTAAAGGTATGAAAAAAAATGGAAAAATGGAAATTGAAAAAATCATTTATGTTTGTAATTCAAAAATGAATATTACCCCAAAAAATTTCCACTCTAACCCCATATTCCAAGCTTTGAGGTCAAAGTACAGTGGAAACCTAAAGTCCTATTAAAGGTATGAAAAAAAATGGAAAAATGGAAATTGAAAAAATCATTTATGTTTCTAATTTAAAAATGAATATTACCCCAAAAAATTTCCACTCTAACCCCATATTCCAAGCTTTGAGGTCAAAGTACAGTGGAAACCTAAAGTCCTATTAAAGGTATGAAAAAAAATGAAAAAATGGAAATTGAAAAAATCATTTATGTTTCTAATTTAAAAATGAATATTACCCCAAAAAATTTCCACTCTAACCCCAATTTCCAAGCTTTGAGGTCAAAGTACAGTGGAAACCTAAAGTCCTATTAAAGGTATGAAAAAAAATGGAAAAATGGAAATTGAAAAAATCATTTATGTTTCTTATTTAAAAATGAATATTACCCCAAAAAATTTCCACTCTAACCCCATATTCCAAGCTTTGAGGTCAAAGTACAGTGGAAACTTAAAGTCCTATTAAAGGTATGAAAAAAAATGGAAAAATGGAAATTGAAAAAATCATTTATGTTTCTAATTTAAAAATGAATATTACCCCAAAAAAATTCCACTCTAACCCCATATTCCAAGCTTTGAGGTCAAAGTACAGTGGAAACCTAAAGTCCTATTAAAGGTATGAAAAAAAATGGAAAAATGGAAATTGAAAAAATCATTTATGTTTCTAATTTAAAAATGAATATTACCCCAAAAAAATTCCACTCTAACCCCATATTCCAAGCTTTGAGGTCAAAGTACAGTGGAAACCTAAAGTCCCATTAAAGGTATGAAAAAAAATGGAAAAATGGAAATTGAAAAAATCATTTATGTTTGTAATTCAAAAATGAATATTACCCCAAAAAATTTCCACTCTAACCCCATATTCCAAGCTTTGAGGTCAAAGTACAGTGGAAACCTAAAGTCCTATTAAAGGTATGAAAAAAAATGGAAAAATGGAAATTGAAAAAATCATTTATGTTTCTAATTTAAAAATGAATATTACCCCAAAAAATTTCCACTCTAACCCCATATTCCAAGCTTTGAGGTCAAAGTACAGTGGAAACCTGAAGTCCTATTAAAGGTATGAAAAAAAATGGAAAAATGGAAATTGAAAAAATCATTTATGTTTCTAATTTAAAAATGAATATTACCCCAAAAAATTTCCACTCTAACCCCATATTCCAAGCTTTGAGGTCAAAGTACAGTGGAAACCTAAAGTCCTATTAAAGGTATGAAAAAAAATAGAAAAATGGAAATTGAAAAAATCATTTATGTTTGTAATTTAAAAATGAATATTACCCCAAAAAATTTCCACTCTAACCCCATATTCCAAGCTTTGAGGTCAAAGTACAGTGGAAACTTAAAGTCCTATTAAAGGTATGAAAAAAAATAGAAAAATGGAAATTGAAAAAATCATTTATGTTTCTAATTTAAAAATAAATATTACCCCAAAAAATTTCCACTCTAACCCCATATTCCAAGCTTTGAGGTCAAAGTACAGTGGAAACCTAAAGTCCTATTAAAGGTATGAAAAAAAATGGAAAAATGGAAATTGAAAAAATCATTTATGTTTCTAATTTGAAAATGAATATTACCCCAAAAAATTTCCACTCTAACCCCATATTCCAAGCTTTGAGGTCAAAGTACAGTGGAAACCTAAAGTCCTATTAAAGGTATGAAAAAAAATGGAAAAATGGAAATTGAAAAAATCATTTATGTTTCTAATTTAAAAATGAATATTACCCCAAAATATTTCCACTCTAACCCCAATTTCCAAGCTTTGAGGTCAAAGTACAGTGGAAACCTAAAGTCCTATTAAAGGTATGAAAAAAAAAGGAAAAATGGAAATTGAAAAAATCATTTATGTTTCTAATTTAAAAATGAATATTACCCCAAAAAATTTCCACTCTAACCCCATATTCCAAGCTTTGAGGTCAAAGTACAGTGGAAACCTGAAGTCCTATTAAAGGTATGAAAAAAAATGGAAAAATGGAAATTGAAAAAATCATTTATGTTTCTAATTTAAAAATGAATATTACCCCAAAAAAATTCCACTCTAACCCCATATTCCAAGCTTTGAGGTCAAAGTACAGTGGAAACCTAAAGTCCCATTAAAGGTATGAAAAAAAATGGAAAAATGGAAATTGAAAAAATCATTTATGTTTGTAATTCAAAAATGAATATTACCCCAAAAAATTTCCACTCTAACCCCATATTCCAAGCTTTGAGGTCAAAGTACAGTGGAAACCTAAAGTCCTATTAAAGGTATGAAAAAAAATGGAAAAATGGAAATTGAAAAAATCATTTATGTTTCTAATTTAAAAATGAATATTACCCCAAAAAATTTCCACTCTAACCCCATATTCCAAGCTTTGAGGTCAAAGTACAGTGGAAACCTAAAGTCCTATTAAAGGTATGAAAAAAAATGAAAAAATGGAAATTGAAAAAATCATTTATGTTTCTAATTTAAAAATGAATATTACCCCAAAAAATTTCCACTCTAACCCCAATTTCCAAGCTTTGAGGTCAAAGTACAGTGGAAACCTAAAGTCCTATTAAAGGTATGAAAAAAAATGGAAAAATGGAAATTGAAAAAATCATTTATGTTTCTTATTTAAAAATGAATATTACCCCAAAAAATTTCCACTCTAACCCCATATTCCAAGCTTTGAGGTCAAAGTACAGTGGAAACTTAAAGTCCTATTAAAGGTATGAAAAAAAATGGAAAAATGGAAATTGAAAAAATCATTTATGTTTCTAATTTAAAAATGAATATTACCCCAAAAAATATCCACTCTAACCCCATATTCCAAGCTTTGAGGTCAAAGTACAGTGGAAACTTAAAGTCCTATTAAAGGTATGAAAAAAAATGGAAAAATGGAAATTGAAAAAATCATTTATGTTTCTAATTTAAAAATAAATATTACCCCAAAAAATTTCCACTCTAACCCCATATTCCAAGCTTTGAGGTCAAAGTACAGTGGAAACCTAAAGTCCTATTAAAGGTATGAAAAAAAATGGAAAAATGGAAATTGAAAAAATCATTTATGTTTCTAATTTGAAAATGAATATTACCCCAAAAAATTTCCACTCTAACCCCAATTTCCAAGCTTTGAGGTCAAAGTACAGTGGAAACCTAAAGTCCTATTAAAGGTATGAAAAAAAATGGAAAAATGGAAATTGAAAAAATCATTTATGTTTCTTATTTAAAAATGAATATTACCCCAAAAAATTTCCACTCTAACCCCATATTCCAAGCTTTGAGGTCAAAGTACAGTGGAAACCTAAAGTCCTATTAAAGGTATGAAAAAAAATGAAAAAATGGAAATTGAAAAAATCATTTATGTTTCTAATTTAAAAATGAATATTACCCCAAAAAATTTCCACTCTAACCCCAATTTCCAAGCTTTGAGGTCAAAGTACAGTGGAAACCTAAAGTCCTATTAAAGGTATGAAAAAAAATGGAAAAATGGAAATTGAAAAAATCATTTATGTTTCTTATTTAAAAATGAATATTACCCCAAAAAATTTCCACTCTAACCCCATATTCCAAGCTTTGAGGTCAAAGTACAGTGGAAACTTAAAGTCCTATTAAAGGTATGAAAAAAAATGGAAAAATGGAAATTGAAAAAATCATTTATGTTTCTAATTTAAAAATGAATATTACCCCAAAAAAATTCCACTCTAACCCCATATTCCAAGCTTTGAGGTCAAAGTACAGTGGAAACCTAAAGTCCTATTAAAGGTATGAAAAAAAATGGAAAAATGGAAATTGAAAAAATCATTTATGTTTCTAATTTAAAAATGAATATTACCCCAAAAAAATTCCACTCTAACCCCATATTCCAAGCTTTGAGGTCAAAGTACAGTGGAAACCTAAAGTCCCATTAAAGGTATGAAAAAAAATGGAAAAATGGAAATTGAAAAAATCATTTATGTTTGTAATTCAAAAATGAATATTACCCCAAAAAATTTCCACTCTAACCCCATATTCCAAGCTTTGAGGTCAAAGTACAGTGGAAACCTAAAGTCCTATTAAAGGTATGAAAAAAAATGGAAAAATGGAAATTGAAAAAATCATTTATGTTTCTAATTTAAAAATGAATATTACCCCAAAAAAATTCCACTCTAACCCCATATTCCAAGCTTTGAGGTCAAAGTACAGTGGAAACCTAAAGTCCCATTAAAGGTATGAAAAAAAATGGAAAAATGGAAATTGAAAAAATCATTTATGTTTGTAATTCAAAAATGAATATTACCCCAAAAAATTTCCACTCTAACCCCATATTCCAAGCTTTGAGGTCAAAGTACAGTGGAAACCTAAAGTCCTATTAAAGGTATGAAAAAAAATGGAAAAATGGAAATTGAAAAAATCATTTATGTTTCTAATTTAAAAATGAATATTACCCCAAAAAATTTCCACTCTAACCCCATATTCCAAGCTTTGAGGTCAAAGTACAGTGGAAACCTGAAGTCCTATTAAAGGTATGAAAAAAAATGGAAAAATGGAAATTGAAAAAATCATTTATGTTTCTAATTTAAAAATGAATATTACCCCAAAAAATTTCCACTCTAACCCCATATTCCAAGCTTTGAGGTCAA
This sequence comes from Branchellion lobata, assembly GCA_947562095.1. NCBI lineage: Eukaryota > Metazoa > Annelida > Clitellata > Hirudinida > Piscicolidae > Branchellion > Branchellion lobata. The sequence goes on along the minus strand of OX387256.1, from coordinate 46,195 downwards.
AGTACAGTGGAAACCTAAAGTCCTATTAAAGGTATGAAAAAAAATAGAAAAATGGAAATTGAAAAAATCATTTATGTTTGTAATTTAAAAATGAATATTACCCCAAAAAATTTCCACTCTAACCCCATATTCCAAGCTTTGAGGTCAAAGTACAGTGGAAACTTAAAGTCCTATTAAAGGTATGAAAAAAAATAGAAAAATGGAAATTGAAAAAATCATTTATGTTTCTAATTTAAAAATAAATATTACCCCAAAAAATTTCCACTCTAACCCCATATTCCAAGCTTTGAGGTCAAAGTACAGTGGAAACCTAAAGTCCTATTAAAGGTATGAAAAAAAATGGAAAAATGGAAATTGAAAAAATCATTTATGTTTCTAATTTGAAAATGAATATTACCCCAAAAAATTTCCACTCTAACCCCATATTCCAAGCTTTGAGGTCAAAGTACAGTGGAAACCTAAAGTCCTATTAAAGGTATGAAAAAAAATGGAAAAATGGAAATTGAAAAAATCATTTATGTTTCTAATTTAAAAATGAATATTACCCCAAAATATTTCCACTCTAACCCCAATTTCCAAGCTTTGAGGTCAAAGTACAGTGGAAACCTAAAGTCCTATTAAAGGTATGAAAAAAAAAGGAAAAATGGAAATTGAAAAAATCATTTATGTTTCTAATTTAAAAATGAATATTACCCCAAAAAATTTCCACTCTAACCCCATATTCCAAGCTTTGAGGTCAAAGTACAGTGGAAACCTGAAGTCCTATTAAAGGTATGAAAAAAAATGGAAAAATGGAAATTGAAAAAATCATTTATGTTTCTAATTTAAAAATGAATATTACCCCAAAAAAATTCCACTCTAACCCCATATTCCAAGCTTTGAGGTCAAAGTACAGTGGAAACCTAAAGTCCCATTAAAGGTATGAAAAAAAATGGAAAAATGGAAATTGAAAAAATCATTTATGTTTGTAATTCAAAAATGAATATTACCCCAAAAAATTTCCACTCTAACCCCATATTCCAAGCTTTGAGGTCAAAGTACAGTGGAAACCTAAAGTCCTATTAAAGGTATGAAAAAAAATGGAAAAATGGAAATTGAAAAAATCATTTATGTTTCTAATTTAAAAATGAATATTACCCCAAAAAATTTCCACTCTAACCCCATATTCCAAGCTTTGAGGTCAAAGTACAGTGGAAACCTAAAGTCCTATTAAAGGTATGAAAAAAAATGAAAAAATGGAAATTGAAAAAATCATTTATGTTTCTAATTTAAAAATGAATATTACCCCAAAAAATTTCCACTCTAACCCCAATTTCCAAGCTTTGAGGTCAAAGTACAGTGGAAACCTAAAGTCCTATTAAAGGTATGAAAAAAAATGGAAAAATGGAAATTGAAAAAATCATTTATGTTTCTTATTTAAAAATGAATATTACCCCAAAAAATTTCCACTCTAACCCCATATTCCAAGCTTTGAGGTCAAAGTACAGTGGAAACTTAAAGTCCTATTAAAGGTATGAAAAAAAATGGAAAAATGGAAATTGAAAAAATCATTTATGTTTCTAATTTAAAAATGAATATTACCCCAAAAAATTTCCACTCTAACCCCATATTCCAAGCTTTGAGGTCAAAGTACAGTGGAAACTTAAAGTCCTATTAAAGGTATGAAAAAAAATGGAAAAATGGAAATTGAAAAAATCATTTATGTTTCTAATTTAAAAATAAATATTACCCCAAAAAATTTCCACTCTAACCCCATATTCCAAGCTTTGAGGTCAAAGTACAGTGGAAACCTAAAGTCCTATTAAAGGTATGAAAAAAAATGGAAAAATGGAAATTGAAAAAATCATTTATGTTTCTAATTTGAAAATGAATATTACCCCAAAAAATTTCCACTCTAACCCCAATTTCCAAGCTTTGAGGTCAAAGTACAGTGGAAACCTAAAGTCCTATTAAAGGTATGAAAAAAAATGGAAAAATGGAAATTGAAAAAATCATTTATGTTTCTTATTTAAAAATGAATATTACCCCAAAAAATTTCCACTCTAACCCCATATTCCAAGCTTTGAGGTCAAAGTACAGTGGAAACTTAAAGTCCTATTAAAGGTATGAAAAAAAATGGAAAAATGGAAATTGAAAAAATCATTTATGTTTCTAATTTAAAAATGAATATTACCCCAAAAAATTTCCACTCTAACCCCATATTCCAAGCTTTGAGGTCAAAGTACAGTGGAAACTTAAAGTCCTATTAAAGGTATGAAAAAATATGGAAAAATGGAAATTGAAAAAATCATTTATGTTTCTAATTTAAAAATAAATATTACCCCAAAAAATTTCCACTCTAACCCCATATTCCAAGCTTTGAGGTCAAAGTACAGTGGAAACCTAAAGTCCTATTAAAGGTATGAAAAAAAATGGAAAAATGGAAATTGAAAAAATCATTTATGTTTCTAATTTGAAAATGAATATTACCCCAAAAAATTTCCACTCTAACCCCATATTCCAAGCTTTGAGGTCAAAGTACAGTGGAAACCTAAAGTCCTATTAAAGGTATGATAAAAAATGGAAAAATGGAAATTGAAAAAATCATTTATGTTTCTAATTTAAAAATGAATATTACCCCAAAAAATTTCCACTCTAACCCCAATTTCCAAGCTTTGAGGTCAAAGTACAGTGGAAACCTAAAGTCCTATTAAAGGTATGAAAAAAAAAGGAAAAATGGAAATTGAAAAAATCATTTATGTTTCTAATTTAAAAATGAATATTACCCCAAAAAATTTCCACTCTAACCCCATATTCCAAGCTTTGAGGTCAAAGTACAGTGGAAACCTAAAGTCCTATTAAAGGTATGAAAAAAAATGGAAAAATGGAAATTGAAAAAATCATTTATGTTTCTAATTTAAAAATGAATATTACCCCAAAAAATTTCCACTCTAACCCCATATTCCAAGCTTTGAGGTCAAAGTACAGTGGAAACCTAAAGTCCCATTAAAGGTATGAAAAAAAATGGAAAAATGGAAATTGAAAAAATCATTTATGTTTGTAATTCAAAAATGAATATTACCCCAAAAAATTTCCACTCTAACCCCATATTCCAAGCTTTGAGGTCAAAGTACAGTGGAAACTTAAAGTCCTATTAAAGGTATGAAAAAATATGGAAAAATGGAAATTGAAAAAATCATTTATGTTTCTAATTTAAAAATAAATATTACCCCAAAAAATTTCCACTCTAACCCCATATTCCAAGCTTTGAGGTCAAAGTACAGTGGAAACCTAAAGTCCTATTAAAGGTATGAAAAAAAATGGAAAAATGGAAATTGAAAAAATCATTTATGTTTCTAATTTGAAAATGAATATTACCCCAAAAAATTTCCACTCTAACCCCATATTCCAAGCTTTGAGGTCAAAGTACAGTGGAAACCTAAAGTCCTATTAAAGGTATGATAAAAAATGGAAAAATGGAAATTGAAAAAATCATTTATGTTTCTAATTTAAAAATGAATATTACCCCAAAAAATTTCCACTCTAACCCCAATTTCCAAGCTTTGAGGTCAAAGTACAGTGGAAACCTAAAGTCCTATTAAAGGTATGAAAAAAAAAGGAAAAATGGAAATTGAAAAAATCATTTATGTTTCTAATTTAAAAATGAATATTACCCCAAAAAATTTCCACTCTAACCCCATATTCCAAGCTTTGAGGTCAAAGTACAGTGGAAACCTAAAGTCCTATTAAAGGTATGAAAAAAAATGGAAAAATGGAAATTGAAAAAATCATTTATGTTTCTAATTTAAAAATGAATATTACCCCAAAAAATTTCCACTCTAACCCCATATTCCAAGCTTTGAGGTCAAAGTACAGTGGAAACCTAAAGTCCCATTAAAGGTATGAAAAAAAATGGAAAAATGGAAATTGAAAAAATCATTTATGTTTGTAATTCAAAAATGAATATTACCCCAAAAAATTTCCACTCTAACCCCATATTCCAAGCTTTGAGGTCAAAGTACAGTGGAAACCTAAAGTCCTATTAAAGGTATGAAAAAAAATGGAAAAATGGAAATTGAAAAAATCATTTATGTTTCTAATTTAAAAATGAATATTACCCCAAAGAATTTCCACTCTAACCCCATATTCCAAGCTTTGAGGTCAAAGTACAGTGGAAACCTAAAGTCCCATTAAAGGTATGAAAAAAAATGGAAAAATGGAAATTGAAAAAATCATTTATGTTTGTAATTCAAAAATGAATATTACCCCAAAAAATTTCCACTCTAACCCCATATTCCAAGCTTTGAGGTCAAAGTACAGTGGAAACCTAAAGTCCTATTAAAGGTATGAAAAAAAATGGAAAAATGGAAATTGAAAAAATCATTTATGTTTCTAATTTAAAAATGAATATTACCCCAAAGAATTTCCACTCTAACCCCATATTCCAAGCTTTGAGGTCAAAGTACAGTGGAAACCTAAAGTCCCATTAAAGGTATGAAAAAAAATGGAAAAATGGAAATTGAAAAAATCATTTATGTTTGTAATTCAAAAATGAATATTACCCCAAAAAATTTCCACTCTAACCCCATATTCCAAGCTTTGAGGTCAAAGTACAGTGGAAACCTAAAGTCCTATTAAAGGTATGAAAAAAAATGGAAAAATGGAAATTGAAAAAATCATTTATGTTTCTAATTTGAAAATGAATATTACCCCAAAAAATTTCCACTCTAACCCCATATTCCAAGCTTTGAGGTCAAAGTACAGTGGAAACCTAAAGTCCTATTAAAGGTATGAAAAAAAATGGAAAAATGGAAATTGAAAAAATCATTTATGTTTCTAATTTAACAATGAATATTACCCCAAAAAATTTCCACTCTAACCCCAATTTCCAAGCTTTGAGGTCAAAGTACAGTGGAAACCTAAAGTCCTATTAAAGGTATGAAAAAAAATGGAAAAATGGAAATTGAAAAAATCATTTATGTTTCTAATTTAAAAATGAATATTACCCCAAAAAATTTCCACTCTAACCCCATATTCCAAGCTTTGAGGTCAAAGTACAGTGGAAACCTGAAGTCCTATTAAAGTTATGAAAAAAAATGAAAAAATGGAAATTGAAAAAATCATTTATGTTTCTAATTTAAAAATGAATATTACCCCAAAAAATTTCCACTCTAACCCCAATTTCCAAGCTTTGAGGTCAAAGTACAGTGGAAACCTAAAGTCCTATTAAAGGTATGAAAAAAAATGGAAAAATGGAAATTGAAAAAATCATTTATGTTTCTTATTTAAAAATGAATATTACCCCAAAAAATTTCCACTCTAACCCCATATTCCAAGCTTTGAGGTCAAAGTACAGTGGAAACTTAAAGTCCTATTAAAGGTATGAAAAAAAATGGAAAAATGGAAATTGAAAAAATCATTTATGTTTCTAATTTAAAAATGAATATTACCCCAAAAAATTTCCACTCTAACCCCATATTCCAAGCTTTGAGGTCAAAGTACAGTGGAAACTTAAAGTCCTATTAAAGGTATGAAAAAAAATGGAAAAATGGAAATTGAAAAAATCTTTTATGTTTCTAATTTAAAAATAAATATTACCCCAAAAAATTTCCACTCTAACCCCATATTCCAAGCTTTGAGGTCAAAGTACAGTGGAAACCTAAAGTCCTATTAAAGGTATGAAAAAAAATGGAAAAATGGAAATTGAAAAAATCATTTATGTTTCTAATTTGAAAATGAATATTACCCCAAAAAATATCCACTCTAACCCCAATTTCCAAGCTTTGAGGTCAAAGTACAGTGGAAACCTAAAGTCCTATTTAAGGTATGAAAAAAAATGGAAAAATGGAAATTGAAAAAATCATTTATGTTTCTTATTTAAAAATGAATATTACCCCAAAAAATTTCCACTCTAACCCCATATTCCAAGCTTTGAGGTCAAAGTACAGTGGAAACTTAAAGTCCTATTAAAGGTATGAAAAAAAATGGAAAAATGGAAATTGAAAAAATCATTTATGTTTCTAATTTAAAAATGAATATTACCCCAAAAAATTTCCACTCTAACCCCATATTCCAAGCTTTGAGGTCAAAGTACAGTGGAAACTTAAAGTCCTATTAAAGGTATGAAAAAAAATGGAAAAATGGAAATTGAAAAAATCATTTATGTTTCTAATTTAAAAATAAATATTACCCCAAAAAATTTCCACTCTAACCCCATATTCCAAGCTTTGAGGTCAAAGTACAGTGGAAACCTAAAGTCCTATTAAAGGTATGAAAAAAAATGGAAAAATGGAAATTGAAAAAATCATTTATGTTTCTAATTTGAAAATGAATATTACCCCAAAAAATTTCCACTCTAACCCCATATTCCAAGCTTTGAGGTCAAAGTACAGTGGAAACCTAAAGTCCTATTAAAGGTATGAAAAAAAATGGAAAAATGGAAATTGAAAAAATCATTTATGTTTCTAATTTAAAAATGAATATTACCCCAAAAAATTTCCACTCTAACCCCAATTTCCAAGCTTTGAGGTCAAAGTACAGTGGAAACCTAAAGTCCTATTAAAGGTATGAAAAAAAAAGGAAAAATGGAAATTGAAAAAATCATTTATGTTTCTAATTTAAAAATGAATATTACCCCAAAAAATTTCCACTCTAACCCCATATTCCAAGCTTTGAGGTCAAAGTACAGTGGAAACCTAAAGTCCTATTAAAGGTATGAAAAAAAATGGAAAAATGGAAATTGAAAAAATCATTTATGTTTCTAATTTAAAAATGAATACTACCCCAAAAAATTTCCACTCTAACCCCATATTCCAAGCTTTGAGGTCAAAGTACAGTGGAAACCTAAAGTCCCATTAAAGGTATGAAAAAAAATGGAAAAATGGAAATTGAAAAAATCATTTATGTTTGTAATTCAAAAATGAATATTACCCCAAAAAATTTCCACTCTAACCCCATATTCCAAGCTTTGAGGTCAAAGTACAGTGGAAACCTAAAGTCCTATTAAAGGTATGAAAAAAAATGGAAAAATGGAAATTGAAAAAATCATTTATGTTTCTAATTTAAAAATGAATATTACCCCAAAGAATTTCCACTCTAACCCCATATTCCAAGCTTTGAGGTCAAAGTACAGTGGAAACCTAAAGTCCCATTAAAGGTATGAAAAAAAATGGAAAAATGGAAATTGAAAAAATCATTTATGTTTGTAATTCAAAAATGAATATTACCCCAAAAAATTTCCACTCTAACCCCATATTCCAAGCTTTGAGGTCAAAGTACAGTGGAAACCTAAAGTCCTATTAAAGGTATGAAAAAAAATGGAAAAATGGAAATTGAAAAAATCATTTATGTTTCTAATTTGAAAATGAATATTACCCCAAAAAATTTCCACTCTAACCCCATATTCCAAGCTTTGAGGTCAAAGTACAGTGGAAACCTAAAGTCCTATTAAAGGTATGAAAAAAAATGGAAAAATGGAAATTGAAAAAATCATTTATGTTTCTAATTTAAAAATGAATATTACCCCAAAAAATTTCCACTCTAACCCCAATTTCCAAGCTTTGAGGTCAAAGTACAGTGGAAACCTAAAGTCCTATTAAAGGTATGAAAAAAAAAGGAAAAATGGAAATTGAAAAAATCATTTATGTTTCTAATTTAAAAATGAATATTACCCCAAAAAATTTCCACTCTAACCCCATATTCCAAGCTTTGAGGTCAAAGTACAGTGGAAACCTAAAGTCCTATTAATGGTATGAAAAAAAATGGAAAAATGGAAATTGAAAAAATCATTTATGTTTCTAATTTAAAAATGAATATTACCCCAGAAAATTTCCACTCTAACCCCATATTCCAAGCTTTGAGGTCAAAGTACAGTGGAAACCTAAAGTCCTATTAAAGGTATGAAAAAAAATGGAAAAATGGAAATTGAAAAAATCATTTATGTTTGTAATTTAAAAATGAATATTACCCCAAAAAATATCCACTCTAACCCCATATTCCAAGCTTTGAGGTCAAAGTACAGTGGAAACCTAAAGTCCTATTAAAGGTATGAAAAAAAATAGAAAAATGGAAATTGAAAAAATCATTTATGTTTGTAATTTAAAAATGAATATTACCCCAAAAATTTTCCACTCTAACCCCATATTCCAAGCTTTGAGGTCAAAGTACAGTGGAAACATAAAGTCCTATTAAAGGTATGAAAAAAAAAGGAAAAATGGAAATTGAAAAAATCATTTATGTTTCTAATTTAAAAATGAATATTACCCCAAAAAATTTCCACTCTAACCCCATATTCCAAGCTTTGAGGTCAAAGTACAGTGGAAACCTAAAGTCCTATTAAAGGTATGAAAAAAAATGGAAAAATGGAAATTGAAAAAATCATTTATGTTTCTTATTTAAAAATGAATATTACCCCAAAAAATTTCCACTCTAACCCCATATTCCAAGCTTTGAGGTCAAAGTACAGTGGAAACTTAAAGTCCTATTAAAGGTATGAAAAAAAATGGAAAAATGGAAATTGAAAAAATCATTTATGTTTCTTATTTAAAAATGAATATTACCCCAAAAAATTTCCACTCTAACCCCATATTCCAAGCTTTGAGGTCAAAGTACAGTGGAAACTTAAAGTCCTATTAAAGGTATGAAAAAAAATGGAAAAATGGAAATTGAAAAAATCATTTATGTTTCTAATTTAAAAATAAATATTACCCCAAAAAATTTCCACTCTAACCCCATATTCCAAGCTTTGAGGTCAAAGTACAGTGGAAACCTAAAGTCCTATTAAAGGTATGAAAAAAAATGGAAAAATGGAAATTGAAAAAATCATTTATGTTTCTAATTTAAAAATGAATATTACCCCAAAAAATTTACACTCTAACCCCAATTTCCAAGCTTTGAGGTCAAAGTACAGTGGAAACCTAAAGTCCTATTAAAGGTATGAAAAAAAAAGGAAAAATGGAAATTGAAAAAATCATTTATGTTTGTAATTTAAAAATGAATATTACCCCAAAAAATTTCCACTCTAACCCCATATTCCAAGCTTTGAGGTCAAAGTACAGTGGAAACCTAAAGTCCTATTAAAGGTATGAAAAAAAAAGGAAAAATGGAAATTGAAAAAATCATTTATGTTTCTAATTTAAAAATGAATATTACCCCAAAAAATTTCCACTCTAACCCCATATTCCAAGCTTTGAGGTCAAAGTACAGTGGAAACTTAAAGTCCTATTAAAGGTATGAAAAAAAATGGAAAAATGGAAATTGAAAAAATCATTTATGTTTCTAATTTAAAAATGAATATTACCCCAAAAAATTTCCACTCTAACCCCATATTCCAAGCTTTGAGGTCAAAGTACAGTGGAAACCTAAAGTCCCATTAAAGGTATGAAAAAAAATGGAAAAATGGAAATTGAAAAAATCATTTATGTTTGTAATTCAAAAATGAATATTACCCCAAAAAATTTCCACTCTAACCCCATATTCCAAGCTTTGAGGTCAAAGTACAGTGGAAACCTAAAGTCCTATTAAAGGTATGAAAAAAAATGGAAAAATGGAAATTGAAAAAATCATTTATGTTTCTAATTTAAAAATAAATATTACCCCAAAAAATTTCCACTCTAACCCCATATTCCAAGCTTTGAGGTCAAAGTACAGTGGAAACCTAAAGTCCTATTAAAGGTATGAAAAAAAATGGAAAAATGGAAATTGAAAAAATCATTTATGTTTCTAATTTAAAAATAAATATTACCCCAAAAAATGTCCACTCTAACCCCAATTTCCAAGCTTTGAGGTCAAAGTACAGTGGAAACCTAAAGTCCTATTAAAGGTATGAAAAAAAAAGGAAAAATGGAAATTGAAAAAATCATTTATGTTTCTAATTTAAAAATGAATATTACCCCAAAAAATTTCCACTCTAACCCCATATTCCAAGCTTTGAGGTCAAAGTACAGTGGAAACCTAAAGTCCTATTAAAGGTATGAAAAAAAATGGAAAAATGGAAATTGAAAAAATCATTTATGTTTCTAATTTAAAAATGAATATTACCCAAAAAAATTTCCACTCTAACCCCATATTCCAAGCTTTGAGGTCAAAGTACAGTGGAAACCTAAAGTCTCATTAAAGGTATGAAAAAAAATGGAAAAATGGAAATTGAAAAAATCATTTATGTTTGTAATTCAAAAATGAATATTACCCCAAAAAATTTCCACTCTAACCCCATATTCCAAGCTTTGAGGTCAAAGTACAGTGGAAACCTAAAGTCCTATTAAAGGTATGAAATAAAATGGAAAAATGGAAATTGAAAAAATCATTTATGTTTCTAATTTAAAAATGAATATTACCCCAAAAAATTTCCACTCTAACCCCATATTCCAAGCTTTGAGGTCAAAGTACAGTGGAAACCTAAAGTCCTATTAAAGGTATGAAAAAAAAAGGAAAAATGGAAATTGAAAAAATCATTTATGTTTCTAATTTAAAAATGAATATTACCCCAAAAAATTTCCACTCTAACCCCATATTCCAAGCTTTGAGGTCAAAGTACAGTGGAAACCTAAAGTCCCATTAAAGGTATGAAAAAAAATGGAAAAATGGAAATTGAAAAAATCATTTATGTTTGTAATTCAAAAATGAATATTACCCCAAAAAATTTCCACTCTAACCCCATATTCCAAGCTTTGAGGTCAAAGTACAGTGGAAACCTAAAGTCCTATTAAAGGTATGAAAAAAAATGGAAAAATGGAAATTGAAAAAATCATTTATGTTTGTAATTTAAAAATGAATATTACCCCAAAAAATATCCACTCTAACCCCATATTCCAAGCTTTGAGGTCAAAGTACAGTGGAAACATAAAGTCCTATTAAAGGTATGAAAAAAAATAGAAAAATGGAAATTGAAAAAATCATTTATGTTTGTAATTTAAAAATGAATATTACCCCAAAAATTTTCCACTCTAACCCCATATTCCAAGCTTTGAGGTCAAAGTACAGTGGAAACCTAAAGTCCTATTAAAGGTATGAAAAAAATGGAAAAATGGAAATTGAAAAAATCATTTATGTTTCTAATTTAAAAATGAATATTACCCCAAAAAATTTCCACTCTAACCCCATATTCCAAGCTTTGAGGTCAAAGTACAGTGGAAACTTAAAGTCCTATTAAAGGTATGAAAAAAAATGGAAAAATGGAAATTGAAAAAATCATTTATGTTTGTAATTTAAAATTGAATATTACCCCAAAGAATTTCCACTCTAACCCCATATTCCAAGCTTTGAGGTCAAAGTACAGTGGAAACCTAAAGTCCTATTAAAGGTATGAAAAAAAATGGAAAAATGGAAATTGAAAAAATCATTTATGTTTGTAATTTAAAAATGAATATTACCCCAAAAAATTTCCACTCTAACCCCATATTCCAAGCTTTGAGGTCAAAGTACAGTGGAAACCTAAAGTCCTATTAAAGGTATGAAAAAAAATGGAAAAATGGAAATTGAAAAAATCATTTATGTTTGTAATTTAAAAATGAATATTACCCCAAAAATTTTCCACTCTAACCCCATATTCCAAGCTTTGAGGTCAAAGTACAGTGGAAACCTAAAGTCCTATTAAAGGTATGAAAAAAAATGGAAAAATGGAAATTGAAAAAATCATTTATGTTTCTAATTTAAAAATGAATATTACCCCAAAAAATTTCCACTCTAACCCCATATTCCAAGCTTTGAGGTCAAAGTACAGTGGAAACTTAAAGTCCTATTAAAGGTATGAAAAAAAATGGAAAAATAGAAATTGAAAAAATCATTTATGTTTCTAATTTAAAAATAAATATTACCCCAAAAAATTTCCACTCTAACCCCATATTCCAAGCTTTGAGGTAAAAGTACAGTGGAAACCTAAAGTCCTATTAAAGGTATGAAAAAAAATGGAAAAATGGAAATTGAAAAAATCATTTATGTTTCTAATTTGAAAATGAATATTACCCCAAAAAATTTCCACTCTAACCCCATATTCCAAGCTTTGAGGTCAAAGTACAGTGGAAACCTAAAGTCCTATTAAAGGTATGAAAAAAAATGGAAAAATGGAAATTGAAAAAATCATTTATGTTTCTAATTTAAAAATGAATATTACCCCAAAAAATTTCCACTCTAACCCCATATTCCAAGCTTTGAGGTCAAAGTACAGTGGAAACCTAAAGTCCTATTAAAGGTATGAAAAAAAATGGAAAAATGGAAATTGAAAAAATCATTTATGTTTCTAATTTAAAAACGAATATTACCCGTAAAAATTTCCACTCTAACCCCATATTCCAAGCTTTGAGGTCAAAGTACAGTGGAAACCTAAAGTCCTATTAAAGGTATGAAAAAAAATGGAAAAATGGAAATTGAAAAAATCATTTATGTTTGTAATTTAAAAATGAATATTACCCCAAAAAATTTCCACTCTAACCCCATATTCCAAGCTTTGAGGTCAAAGTACAGTGGAAACTTAAAGTCCTATTAAAGGTATGAAAAAAAATGGAAAAATAGAAATTGAAAAAATCATTTATGTTTCTAATTTAAAAATAAATATTACCCCAAAAAATTTCCACTCTAACCCCATATTCCAAGCTTTGAGGTCAAAGTACAGTGGAAACCTAAAGTCCTATTAAAGGTATGAAAAAAAATGGAAAAATGGAAATTGAAAAAATCATTTATGTTTCTAATTTGAAAATGAATATTACCCCAAAAAATTTCCACTCTAACCCCATATTCCAAGCTTTGAGGTCAAAGTACAGTGGAAACCTAAAGTCCTATTAAAGGTATGAAAAAAAATGGAAAAATGGAAATTGAAAAAATCATTTATGTTTCTAATTTAAAAATGAATATTACCCCAAAAAATTTCCACTCTAACCCCAATTTCCAAGCTTTGAGGTCAAAGTACAGTGGAAACCTAAAGTCCTATTAAAGGTATGAAAAAAAAAGGAAAAATGGAAATTGAAAAAATCATTTATGTTTCTAATTTAAAAATGAATATTACCCCAAAAAATTTCCACTCTAACCCCATATTCCAAGCTTTGAGGTCAAAGTACAGTGGAAACCTAAAGTCCTATTAAAGGTATGAAAAAAAATGGAAAAATGGAAATTGAAAAAATCATTTATGTTTCTAATTTAAAAATGAATATTACCCCAAAAAATTTCCACTCTAACCCCATATTCCAAGCTTTGAGGTCAAAGTACAGTGGAAACCTAAAGTCCCATTAAAGGTATGAAAAAAAATGGAAAAATGGAAATTGAAAAAATCATTTATGTTTCTAATTTAAAAATGAATATTACCCCAAAAAATTTCCACTCTAACCCCATATTCCAAGCTTTGAGGTCAAAGTACAGTGGAAACTTAAAGTCCTATTAAAGGTATGAAAAAAAATGGAAAAATAGAAATTGAAAAAATCATTTATGTTTCTAATTTAAAAATAAATATTACCCCAAAAAATTTCCACTCTAACCCCATATTCCAAGCTTTGAGGTCAAAGTACAGTGGAAACCTAAAGTCCTATTAAAGGTATGAAAAAAAATGGAAAAATGGAAATTGAAAAAATCATTTATGTTTCTAATTTGAAAATGAATATTACCCCAAAAAATTTCCACTCTAACCCCATATTCCAAGCTTTGAGGTCAAAGTACAGTGGAAACCTAAAGTCCTATTAAAGGTATGAAAAAAAATTGAAAAATGGAAATTGAAAAAATCATTTATGTTTCTAATTTAAAAATGAATATTACCCCAAAAAATTTCCACTCTAACCCCAATTTCCAAGCTTTGAGGTCAAAGTACAGTGGAAACCTAAAGTCCTATTAAAGGTATGAAAAAAAAAGGAAAAATGGAAATTGAAAAAATCATTTATGTTTCTAATTTAAAAATGAATATTACCCCAAAAAATTTCCACTCTAACCCCATATTCCAAGCTTTGAGGTCAAAGTACAGTGGAAACCTAAAGTCCTATTAAAGGTATGAAAAAAAATGGAAAAATGGAAATTGAAAAAATCATTTATGTTTCTAATTTAAAAATGAATATTACCCCAAAAAATTTCCACTCTAACCCCATATTCCAAGCTTTGAGGTCAAAGTACAGTGGAAACCTAAAGTCCTATTAAAGGTATGAAAAAAAATGGAAAAATGGAAATTGAAAAAATCATTTATGTTTCTAATTTAAAAACGAATATTACCCGTAAAAATTTCCACTCTAACCCCATATTCCAAGCTTTGAGGTCAAAGTACAGTGGAAACCTAAAGTCCTATTAAAGGTATGAAAAAAAATGGAAAAATGGAAATTGAAAAAATCATTTATGTTTCTAATTTAAAAATGAATATTACCCCAAAAAATTTCCACTCTAACCCCATATTCCAAGCTTTGAGGTCAAAGTACAGTGGAAACTTAAAGTCCTATTAAAGGTATGAAAAAAAATGGAAAAATAGAAATTGAAAAAATCATTTATGTTTCTAATTTAAAAATAAATATTACCCCAAAAAATTTCCACTCTAACCCCATATTCCAAGCTTTGAGGTCAAAGTACAGTGGAAACCTAAAGTCTCATTAAAGGTATGAAAAAAAATGGAAAAATGGAAATTGAAAAAATCATTTATGTTTCTAATTTGAAAATGAATATTACCCCAAAAAATTTCCACTCTAACCCCATATTCCAAGCTTTGAGGTCAAAGTACAGTGGAAACCTAAAGTCCTATTAAAGGTATGAAAAAAAATGGAAAAATGGAAATTGAAAAAATCATTTATGTTTCTAATTTAAAAATGAATATTACCCCAAAAAATTTCCACTCTAACCCCATATTCCAAGCTTTGAGGTCAAAGTACAGTGGAAACCTAAAGTCCCATTAAAGGTATGAAAAAAAATGGAAAAATGGAAATTGAAAAAATCATTTATGTTTGTAATTTAAAAATGAATATTACCCCAAAAAATTTCCACTCTAACCCCATATTCCAAGCTTTGAGGTCAAAGTACAGTGGAAACCTAAAGTCCCATTAAAGGTATGAAAAAAAATGGAAAAATGGAAATTGAAAAAATCATTTATGTTTGTAATTCAAAAATGAATATTACCCCAAAAAATTTCCACTCTAACCCCATATTCCAAGCTTTGAGGTCAAAGTACAGTGGAAACCTAAAGTCCTATTAAAGGTATGAAAAAAAATGGAAAAATGGAAATTGAAAAAATCATTTATGTTTGTAATTTAAAAATGAATATTACCCCAAAAAATATCCACTCTAACCCCATATTCCAAGCTTTGAGGTCAAAGTACAGTGGAAACCTAAAGTCCTATTAAAGGTATGAAAAAAAATAGAAAAATGGAAATTGAAAAAATCATTTATGTTTGTAATTTAAAAATGAATATTACCCCAAAAATTTTCCACTCTAACCCCATATTCCAAGCTTTGAGGTCAAAGTACAGTGGAAACCTAAAGTCCTATTAAAGGTATGAAAAAAATTGAAAAATGGAAATTGAAAAAATCATTTATGTTTCTAATTTGAAAATGAATATTACCCCAAAAAATTTCCACTCTAACCCCATATTCCAAGCTTTGAGGTCAAAGTACAGTGGAAACCTAAAGTCCTATTAAAGGTATGAAAAAAAATGGAAAAATGGAAATTGAAAAAATCATTTATGTTTCTAATTTAAAAACGAATATTACCCGTAAAAATTTCCACTCTAACCCCATATTCCAAGCTTTGAGGTCAAAGTACAGTGGAAACCTAAAGTCCTATTAAAGGTATGAAAAAAAATGGAAAAATGGAAATTGAAAAAATCATTTATGTTTCTAATTTAAAAATGAATATTACCCCAAAAAATTTCCACTCTAACCCCATATTCCAAGCTTTGAGGTCAAAGTACAGTGGAAACTTAAAGTCCTATTAAAGGTATGAAAAAAAATGGAAAAATAGAAATTGAAAAAATCATTTATGTTTCTAATTTAAAAATAAATATTACCCCAAAAAATTTCCACTCTAACCCCATATTCCAAGCTTTGAGGTCAAAGTACAGTGGAAACCTAAAGTCTCATTAAAGGTATGAAAAAAAATGGAAAAATGGAAATTGAAAAAATCATTTATGTTTCTAATTTGAAAATGAATATTACCCCAAAAAATTTCCACTCTAACCCCATATTCCAAGCTTTGAGGTCAAAGTACAGTGGAAACCTAAAGTCCTATTAAAGGTATGAAAAAAAATGGAAAAATGGAAATTGAAAAAATCATTTATGTTTCTAATTTAAAAATGAATATTACCCCAAAAAATTTCCACTCTAACCCCATATTCCAAGCTTTGAGGTCAAAGTACAGTGGAAACCTAAAGTCCCATTAAAGGTATGAAAAAAAATGGAAAAATGGAAATTGAAAAAATCATTTATGTTTGTAATTTAAAAATGAATATTACCCCAAAAAATTTCCACTCTAACCCCATATTCCAAGCTTTGAGGTCAAAGTACAGTGGAAACCTAAAGTCCCATTAAAGGTATGAAAAAAAATGGAAAAATGGAAATTGAAAAAATCATTTATGTTTGTAATTCAAAAATGAATATTACCCCAAAAAATTTCCACTCTAACCCCATATTCCAAGCTTTGAGGTCAAAGTACAGTGGAAACCTAAAGTCCTATTAAAGGTATGAAAAAAAATGGAAAAATGGAAATTGAAAAAATCATTTATGTTTGTAATTTAAAAATGAATATTACCCCAAAAAATATCCACTCTAACCCCATATTCCAAGATTTGAGGTCAAAGTACAGTGGAAACCTAAAGTCCTATTAAAGGTATGAAAAAAAATAGAAAAATGGAAATTGAAAAAATCATTTATGTTTGTAATTTAAAAATGAATATTACCCCAAAAATTTTCCACTCTAACCCCATATTCCAAGCTTTGAGGTCAAAGTACAGTGGAAACCTAAAGTCCTATTAAAGGTATGAAAAAAATTGAAAAATGGAAATTGAAAAAATCATTTATGTTTCTAATTTGAAAATGAATATTACCCCAAAAAATTTCCACTCTAACCCCATATTCCAAGCTTTGAGGTCAAAGTACAGTGGAAACTTAAAGTCCTATTAAAGGTATGAAAAAAAATGGAAAAATGGAAATTGAAAAAATCATTTATGTTTGTAATTTAAAATTGAATATTACCCCAAAGAATTTCCACTCTAACCCCATATTCCAAGCTTTGAGGTCAAAGTACAGTGGAAACCTAAAGTCCTATTAAAGGTATGAAAAAAAATGGAAAAATGGAAATTGAAAAAATCATTTATGTTTGTAATTTAAAAATGAATATTACCCCAAAAAATTTCCACTCTAACCCCATATTTCAAGCTTTGAGGTCAAAGTACAGTGGAAACCTAAAGTCCTATTAAAGGTATGAAAAAAAATGGAAAAATGGAAATTGAAAAAATCATTTATGTTTCTAATTTAAAAACGAATATTACCCGTAAAAATTTCCACTCTAACCCCATATTCCAAGCTTTGAGGTCAAAGTACAGTGGAAACCTAAAGTCCTATTAAAGGTATGAAAAAAAATGGAAAAATGGAAATTGAAAAAATCATTTATGTTTCTAATTTAAAAATGAATATTACCCCAAAAAATTTCCACTCTAACCCCATATTCCAAGCTTTGAGGTCAAAGTACAGTGGAAACCTAAAGTCCTATTAAAGGTATGAAAAAAAATGGAAAAATGGAAATTGAAAAAATCATTTATGTTTCTAATTTGAAAATGAATATTACCCCAAAAAATTTCCACTCTAACCCCATATTCCAAGCTTTGAGGTCAAAGTACAGTGGAAACCTAAAGTCCTATTAAAGGTATGAAAAAAAATGGAAAAATGGAAATTGAAAAAATCATTTATGTTTCTAATTTAAAAATGAATATTACCCCAAAAAATTTCCACTCTAACCCCAATTTCCAAGCTTTGAGGTCAAAGTACAGTGGAAACCTAAAGTCCTATTCAAGGTATGAAAAAAAAAGGAAAAATGGAAATTGAAAAAATCATTTATGTTTCTAATTTAAAAATGAATATTACCCCAAAAAATTTCCACTCTAACCCCATATTCCAAGCTTTGAGGTCAAAGTACAGTGGAAACCTAAAGTCCTATTAAAGGTATGAAAAAAAATGGAAAAATGGAAATTGAAAAAATCATTTATGTTTCTAATTTAAAAATGAATATTACCCCAAAAAATTTCCACTCTAACCCCATATTCCAAGCTTTGAGGTCAAAGTACAGTGGAAACCTAAAGTCCTATTAAAGGTATGAAAAAAAATGGAAAAATGGAAATTGAAAAAATCATTTATGTTTGTAATTTAAAAATGAATATTACCCCAAAAAATTTCCACTCTAACCCCATATTCCAAGCTTTGAGGTCAAAGTACAGTGGAAACCTAAAGTCCTATTAAAGGTATGAAAAAAAATGGAAAAATGGAAATTGAAAAAATCATTTATGTTTCTAATTTAAAAATGAATATTACCCCAAAAAATTTCCACTCTAACCCCATATTCCAAGCTTTGAGGTCAAAGTACAGTGGAAACTTAAAGTCCTATTAAAGGTATGAAAAAAAATGGAAAAATGGAAATTGAAAAAATCATTTATGTTTCTAATTTAAGAATGAATATTACCCCAAAAAATTTCCACTCTAACCCCATATTCCAAGCTTTGAGGTCAAAGTACAGTGGAAACCTAAAGTCCTATTAAAGGTATGAAAAAAAATGGAAAAATGGAAATTGAAAAAATCATTTATGTTTCTAATTTAAAAATGAATATTACCCCAAAAAATTTCCACTCTGACCCCATATTCCAAGCTTTGAGGTCAAAGTACAGTGGAAACCTAAAGTCCTATTAAAGGTATGAAAAAAAATGGAAAAATGGAAATTGAAAAAATCATTTATGTTTGTAATTTAAAAATGAATATTACCCCAAAAAATGTCCACTCTAACCCCATATTCCAAGCTTTGAGGTCAAAGTACAGTGGAAACCTAAAGTCCTATTAAAGGTATGAAAAAAAATGGAAAAATGGAAATTGAAAAAATCATTTATGTTTCTAATTTAAAAATGAATATTACCCCAAAAAATTTCCACTCTAACCCCATATTCCAAGCTTTGAGGTCAAAGTACAGTGGAAACTTAAAGTCCTATTAAAGGTATGAAAAAAAATGGAAAAATGGAAATTGAAAAAATCATTTATGTTTGTAATTTAAAATTGAATATTACCCCAAAGAATTTCCACTCTAACCCCATATTCCAAGCTTTGAGGTCAAAGTACAGTGGAAACCTAAAGTCCTATTAAAGGTATGAAAAAAAATGGAAAAATGGAAATTGAAAAAATCATTTATGTTTGTAATTTAAAAATGAATATTACCCCAAAAAATTTCCACTCTAACCCCATATTCCAAGCTTTGAGGTCAAAGTACAGTGGAAACCTAAAGTCCTATTAAAGGTATGAAAAAAAATGGAAAAATGGAAATTGAAAAAATCATTTATGTTTCTAATTTAAAAACGAATATTACCCGTAAAAATTTCCACTCTAACCCCATATTCCAAGCTTTGAGGTCAAAGTACAGTGGAAACCTAAAGTCCTATTAAAGGTATGAAAAAAAATGGAAAAATGGAAATTGAAAAAATCATTTATGTTTCTAATTTAAAAATGAATATTACCCCAAAAAAATTCCACTCTAACCCCATATTCCAAGCTTTGAGGTCAAAGTACAGTGGAAACTTAAAGTCCTATTAAAGGTATGAAAAAAAATGGAAAAATAGAAATTGAAAAAATCATTTATGTTTCTAATTTAAAAATAAATATTACCCCAAAAAATTTCCACTCTAACCCCATATTCCAAGCTTTGAGGTCAAAGTACAGTGGAAACCTAAAGTCCTATTAAAGGTATGAAAAAAAATGGAAAAATGGAAATTGAAAAAATCATTTATGTTTCTAATTTGAAAATGAATATTACCCCAAAAAATTTCCACTCTAACCCCATATTCCAAGCTTTGAGGTCAAAGTACAGTGGAAACCTAAAGTCCTATTAAAGGTATGAAAAAAAATGGAAAAATGGAAATTGAAAAAATCATTTATGTTTCTAATTTAAAAATGAATATTACCCCAAAAAATATCCACTCTAACCCCAATTTCCAAGCTTTGAGGTCAAAGTACAGTGGAAACCTAAAGTCCTATTAAAGGTATGAAAAAAAAAGGAAAAATGGAAATTGAAAAAATCATTTATGTTTCTAATTTAAAAATGAATATTACCCCAAAAAATTTCCACTCTAACCCCATATTCCAAGCTTTGAGGTCAAAGTACAGTGGAAACCTAAAGTCCTATTAAAGGTATGAAAAAAAATGGAAAAATGGAAATTGAAAAAATCATTTATGTTTCTAATTTAAAAATGAATATTACCCCAAATAATTTCCACTCTAACCCCATATTCCAAGCTTTGAGGTCAAAGTACAGTGGAAACCTAAAGTCCTATTAAAGGTATGAAAAAAAATGGAAAAATGGAAATTGAAAAAATCATTTATGTTTGTAATTTAAAAATGAATATTACCCCAAAAAATTTCCACTCTAACCCCATATTCCAAGCTTTGAGGTCAAAGTACAGTGGAAACCTAAAGTCCTATTAAAGGTATGAAAAAAAATGGAAAAATGGAAATTGAAAAAATCATTTATGTTTGTAATTTAAAATTGAATATTACCCCAAAGAATTTCCACTCTAACCCCATATTCCAAGCTTTGAGGTCAAAGTACAGTGGAAACCTAAAGTCCTATTAAAGGTATGAAAAAAAATGGAAAAATGGAAATTGAAAAAATCATTTATGTTTGTAATTTAAAAATGAATATTACCCCAAAAAATTTCCACTCTAACCCCATATTCCAAGCTTTGAGGTCAAAGTACAGTGGAAACCTAAAGTCCTATTAAAGGTATGAAAAAAAATGGAAAAATGGAAATTGAAAAAATCATTTATGTTTCTAATTTAAAAACGAATATTACCCGTAAAAATTTCCACTCTAACCCCATATTCCAAGCTTTGAGGTCAAAGTACAGTGGAAACCTAAAGTCCTATTAAAGGTATGAAAAAAAATGGAAAAATGGAAATTGAAAAAATCATTTATGTTTCTAATTTAAAAATGAATATTACCCCAAAAAAATTCCACTCTAACCCCATATTCCAAGCTTTGAGGTCAAAGTACAGTGGAAACTTAAAGTCCTATTAAAGGTATGAAAAAAAATGGAAAAATAGAAATTGAAAAAATCATTTATGTTTCTAATTTAAAAATAAATATTACCCCAAAAAATTTCCACTCTAACCCCATATTCCAAGCTTTGAGGTCAAAGTACAGTGGAAACCTAAAGTCCTATTAAAGGTATGAAAAAAAATGGAAAAATGGAAATTGAAAAAATCATTTATGTTTCTAATTTAAAAATGAATATTACCCCAAAAAATTTCCACTCTAACCCCATATTCCAAGCTTTGAGGTCAAAGTACAGTGGAAACTTAAAGTCCTATTAAAGGTATGAAAAAAAATGGAAAAATGGAAATTGAAAAAATCATTTATGTTTGTAATTTAAAATTGAATATTACCCCAAAGAATTTCCACTCTAACCCCATATTCCAAGCTTTGAGGTCAAAGTACAGTGGAAACCTAAAGTCCTATTAAAGGTATGAAAAAAAATGGAAAAATGGAAATTGAAAAAATCATTTATGTTTGTAATTTAAAAATGAATATTACCCCAAAAAATTTCCACTCTAACCCCATATTCCAAGCTTTGAGGTCAAAGTACAGTGGAAACCTAAAGTCCTATTAAAGGTATGAAAAAAAATGGAAAAATGGAAATTGAAAAAATCATTTATGTTTCTAATTTAAAAACGAATATTACCCGTAAAAATTTCCACTCTAACCCCATATTCCAAGCTTTGAGGTCAAAGTACAGTGGAAACCTAAAGTCCTATTAAAGGTATGAAAAAAAATGGAAAAATGGAAATTGAAAAAATCATTTATGTTTCTAATTTAAAAATGAATATTACCCCAAAAAAATTCCACTCTAACCCCATATTCCAAGCTTTGAGGTCAAAGTACAGTGGAAACTTAAAGTCCTATTAAAGGTATGAAAAAAAATGGAAAAATAGAAATTGAAAAAATCATTTATGTTTCTAATTTAAAAATAAATATTACCCCAAAAAATTTCCACTCTAACCCCATATTCCAAGCTTTGAGGTCAAAGTACAGTGGAAACCTAAAGTCCTATTAAAGGTATGAAAAAAAATGGAAAAATGGAAATTGAAAAAATCATTTATGTTTCTAATTTGAAAATGAATATTACCCCAAAAAATTTCCACTCTAACCCCATATTCCAAGCTTTGAGGTCAAAGTACAGTGGAAACCTAAAGTCCTATTAAAGGTATGAAAAAAAATGGAAAAATGGAAATTGAAAAAATCATTTATGTTTCTAATTTAAAAATGAATATTACCCCAAAAAATATCCACTCTAACCCCAATTTCCAAGCTTTGAGGTCAAAGTACAGTGGAAACCTAAAGTCCTATTAAAGGTATGAAAAAAAAAGGAAAAATGGAAATTGAAAAAATCATTTATGTTTCTAATTTAAAAATGAATATTACCCCAAAAAATTTCCACTCTAACCCCATATTCCAAGCTTTGAGGTCAAAGTACAGTGGAAACCTAAAGTCCTATTAAAGGTATGAAAAAAAATGGAAAAATGGAAATTGAAAAAATCATTTATGTTTCTAATTTAAAAATGAATATTACCCCAAAAAATTTCCACTCTAACCCCATATTCCAAGCTTTGAGGTCAAAGTACAGTGGAAACCTAAAGTCCTATTAAAGGTATGAAAAAAAATGGAAAAATGGAAATTGAAAAAATCATTTATGTTTGTAATTTAAAAATGAATATTACCCCAAAAAATTTCCACTCTAACCCCATATTCCAAGCTTTGAGGTCAAAGTACAGTGGAAACCTAAAGTCCTATTAAAGGTATGAAAAAAAATGGAAAAATGGAAATTGAAAAAATCATTTATGTTTGTAATTTAAAATTGAATATTACCCCAAAGAATTTCCACTCTAACCCCATATTCCAAGCTTTGAGGTCAAAGTACAGTGGAAACCTAAAGTCCTATTAAAGGTATGAAAAAAAATGGAAAAATGGAAATTGAAAAAATCATTTATGTTTGTAATTTAAAAATGAATATTACCCCAAAAAATTTCCACTCTAACCCCATATTCCAAGCTTTGAGGTCAAAGTACAGTGGAAACCTAAAGTCCTATTAAAGGTATGAAAAAAAATGGAAAAATGGAAATTGAAAAAATCATTTATGTTTCTAATTTAAAAACGAATATTACCCGTAAAAATTTCCACTCTAACCCCATATTCCAAGCTTTGAGGTCAAAGTACAGTGGAAACCTAAAGTCCTATTAAAGGTATGAAAAAAAATGGAAAAATGGAAATTGAAAAAATCATTTATGTTTCTAATTTAAAAATGAATATTACCCCAAAAAAATTCCACTCTAACCCCATATTCCAAGCTTTGAGGTCAAAGTACAGTGGAAACTTAAAGTCCTATTAAAGGTATGAAAAAAAATGGAAAAATAGAAATTGAAAAAATCATTTATGTTTCTAATTTAAAAATAAATATTACCCCAAAAAATTTCCACTCTAACCCCATATTCCAAGCTTTGAGGTCAAAGTACAGTGGAAACCTAAAGTCCTATTAAAGGTATGAAAAAAAATGGAAAAATGGAAATTGAAAAAATCATTTATGTTTCTAATTTGAAAATGAATATTACCCCAAAAAATTTCCACTCTAACCCCATATTCCAAGCTTTGAGGTCAAAGTACAGTGGAAACCTAAAGTCCTATTAAAGGTATGAAAAAAAATGGAAAAATGGAAATTGAAAAAATCATTTATGTTTCTAATTTAAAAATGAATATTACCCCAAAAAATTTCCACTCTAACCCCAATTTCCAAGCTTTGAGGTCAAAGTACAGTGGAAACCTAAAGTCCTATTAAAGGTATGAAAAAAAAAGGAAAAATGGAAATTGAAAAAATCATTTATGTTTCTAATTTAAAAATGAATATTACCCCAAAAAATTTCCACTCTAACCCCATATTCCAAGCTTTGAGGTCAAAGTACAGTGGAAACCTAAAGTCCTATTAAAGGTATGAAAAAAAATGGAAAAATGGAAATTGAAAAAATCATTTATGTTTCTAATTTAAAAATGAATATTACCCCAAAATATTTCCACTCTAACCCCATATTCCAAGCTTTGAGGTCAAAGTACAGTGGAAACCTAAAGTCCTATTAAAGGTATGAAAAAAAATGGAAAAATGGAAATTGAAAAAATCATTTATGTTTGTAATTTAAAAATGAATATTACCCCAAAAAATTTCCACTCTAACCCCATATTCCAAGCTTTGAGGTCAAAGTACAGTGGAAACCTAAAGTCCTATTAAAGGTATGAAAAAAAATGGAAAAATGGAAATTGAAAAAATCATTTATGTTTGTAATTCAAAAATGAATATTACCCCAAAAAATTTCCACTCTAACCCCATATTCCAAGCTTTGAGGTCAAAGTACAGTGGAAACTTAAAGTCCTATTAAAGGTATGAAAAAAAATGGAAAAATGGAAATTGAAAAAATCATTTATGTTTCTAATTTAAAAATGAATATTACCCCAAAAAATATCCACTCTAACCCCAATTTCCAAGCTTTGAGGTCAAAGTACAGTGGAAACCTAAAGTCCTATTAAAGGTATGAAAAAAAAAGGAAAAATGGAAATTGAAAAAATCATTTATGTTTCTAATTTAAAAATGAATATTACCCCAAAAAATTTCCACTCTAACCCCATATTCCAAGCTTTGAGGTCAAAGTACAGTGGAAACCTAAAGTCCTATTAAAGGTATGAAAAAAAATGGAAAAATGGAAATTGAAAAAATCATTTATGTTTCTAATTTAAAAATGAATATTACCCCAAAAAATTTCCACTCTAACCCCATATTCCAAGCTTTGAGGTCAAAGTACAGTGGAAACCTAAAGTCCTATTAAAGGTATGAAAAAAAATGGAAAAATGGAAATTGAAAAAATCATTTATGTTTGTAATTTAAAAATGAATATTACCCCAAAAAATTTCCACTCTAACCCCATATTCCAAGCTTTGAGGTCAAAGTACAGTGGAAACCTAAAGTCCTATTAAAGGTATGAAAAAAAATGGAAAAATGGAAATTGAAAAAATCATTTATGTTTGTAATTTAAAATTGAATATTACCCCAAAGAATTTCCACTCTAACCCCATATTCCAAGCTTTGAGGTCAAAGTACAGTGGAAACCTAAAGTCCTATTAAAGGTATGAAAAAAAATGGAAAAATGGAAATTGAAAAAATCATTTATGTTTGTAATTTAAAAATGAATATTACCCCAAAAAATTTCCACTCTAACCCCATATTCCAAGCTTTGAGGTCAAAGTACAGTGGAAACCTAAAGTCCTATTAAAGGTATGAAAAAAAATGGAAAAATGGAAATTGAAAAAATCATTTATGTTTCTAATTTAAAAACGAATATTACCCGTAAAAATTTCCACTCTAACCCCATATTCCAAGCTTTGAGGTCAAAGTACAGTGGAAACCTAAAGTCCTATTAAAGGTATGAAAAAAAATGGAAAAATGGAAATTGAAAAAATCATTTATGTTTCTAATTTAAAAATGAATATTACCCCAAAAAAATTCCACTCTAACCCCATATTCCAAGCTTTGAGGTCAAAGTACAGTGGAAACTTAAAGTCCTATTAAAGGTATGAAAAAAAATGGAAAAATAGAAATTGAAAAAATCATTTATGTTTCTAATTTAAAAATAAATATTACCCCAAAAAATTTCCACTCTAACCCCATATTCCAAGCTTTGAGGTCAAAGTACAGTGGAAACCTAAAGTCCTATTAAAGGTATGAAAAAAAATGGAAAAATGGAAATTGAAAAAATCATTTATGTTTCTAATTTGAAAATGAATATTACCCCAAAAAATTTCCACTCTAACCCCATATTCCAAGCTTTGAGGTCAAAGTACAGTGGAAACCTAAAGTCCTATTAAAGGTATGAAAAAAAATGGAAAAATGGAAATTGAAAAAATCATTTATGTTTCTAATTTAAAAATGAATATTACCCCAAAAAATTTCCACTCTAACCCCAATTTCCAAGCTTTGAGGTCAAAGTACAGTGGAAACCTAAAGTCCTATTAAAGGTATGAAAAAAAAAGGAAAAATGGAAATTGAAAAAATCATTTATGTTTCTAATTTAAAAATGAATATTACCCCAAAAAATTTCCACTCTAACCCCATATTCCAAGCTTTGAGGTCAAAGTACAGTGGAAACCTAAAGTCCTATTAAAGGTATGAAAAAAAATGGAAAAATGGAAATTGAAAAAATCATTTATGTTTCTAATTTAAAAATGAATATTACCCCAAAAAATTTCCACTCTAACCCCATATTCCAAGCTTTGAGGTCAAAGTACAGTGGAAACCTAAAGTCCTATTAAAGGTATGAAAAAAAATGGAAAAATGGAAATTGAAAAAATCATTTATGTTTGTAATTTAAAAATGAATATTACCCCAAAAAATTTCCACTCTAACCCCATATTCCAAGCTTTGAGGTCAAAGTACAGTGGAAACCTAAAGTCCTATTAAAGGTATGAAAAAAAATGGAAAAATGGAAATTGAAAAAATCATTTATGTTTGTAATTCAAAAATGAATATTACCCCAAAAAATTTCCACTCTAACCCCATATTCCAAGCTTTGAGGTCAAAGTACAGTGGAAACTTAAAGTCCTATTAAAGGTATGAAAAAAAATGGAAAAATGGAAATTGAAAAAATCATTTATGTTTCTAATTTAAGAATGAATATTACCCCAAAAAATTTCCACTCTAACCCCATATTCCAAGCTTTGAGGTCAAAGTACAGTGGAAACCTAAAGTCCTATTAAAGGTATGAAAAAAAATGGAAAAATGGAAATTGAAAAAATCATTTATGTTTCTAATTTAAAAATGAATATTACCCCAAAAAATTTCCACTCTAACCCCAATTTCCAAGCTTTGAGGTCAAAGTACAGTGGAAACCTAAAGTCCTATTAAAGGTATGAAAAAAAAAGGAAAAATGGAAATTGAAAAAATCATTTATGTTTCTAATTTAAAAATGAATATTACCCCAAAAAATTTCCACTCTAACCCCATATTCCAAGCTTTGAGGTCAAAGTACAGTGGAAACCTAAAGTCCTATTAAAGGTATGAAAAAAAATGGAAAAATGGAAATTGAAAAAATCATTTATGTTTCTAATTTAAAAATGAATATTACCCCAAAAAATTTCCACTCTAACCCCATATTCCAAGCTTTGAGGTCAAAGTACAGTGGAAACCTAAAGTCCTATTAAAGGTATGAAAAAAAATGGAAAAATGGAAATTGAAAAAATCATTTATGTTTGTAATTTAAAAATGAATATTACCCCAAAAAATTTCCACTCTAACCCCATATTCCAAGCTTTGAGGTCAAAGTACAGTGGAAACCTAAAGTCCTATTAAAGGTATGAAAAAAAATGGAAAAATGGAAATTGAAAAAATCATTTATGTTTGTAATTCAAAAATGAATATTACCCCAAAAAATTTCCACTCTAACCCCATATTCCAAGCTTTGAGGTCAAAGTACAGTGGAAACTTAAAGTCCTATTAAAGGTATGAAAAAAAATGGAAAAATGGAAATTGAAAAAATCATTTATGTTTCTAATTTAAGAATGAATATTACCCCAAAAAATTTCCACTCTAACCCCATATTCCAAGCTTTGAGGTCAAAGTACAGTGGAAACCTAAAGTCCTATTAAAGGTATGAAAAAAAATGGAAAAATGGAAATTGAAAAAATCATTTATGTTTCTAATTTAAAAATGAATATTACCCCAAAAAATTTCCACTCTGACCCCATATTCCAAGCTTTGAGGTCAAAGTACAGTGGAAACCTAAAGTCCTATTAAAGGTATGAAAAAAAATGGAAAAATGGAAATTGAAAAAATCATTTATGTTTGTAATTTAAAAATGAATATTACCCCAAAAAATGTCCACTCTAACCCCATATTCCAAGCTTTGAGGTCAAAGTACAGTGGAAACTTAAAGTCCTATTAAAGGTATGAAAAAAAATGGAAAAATGGAAATTGAAAAAATCATTTATGTTTCTAATTTAAGAATGAATATTACCCCAAAAAATTTCCACTCTAACCCCATATTCCAAGCTTTGAGGTCAAAGTACAGTGGAAACCTAAAGTCCTATTAAAGGTATGAAAAAAAATGGAAAAATGGAAATTGAAAAAATCATTTATGTTTCTAATTTAAAAATGAATATTACCCCAAAAAATTTCCACTCTAACCCCAATTTCCAAGCTTTGAGGTCAAAGTACAGTGGAAACCTAAAGTCCTATTAAAGGTATGAAAAAAAAAGGAAAAATGGAAATTGAAAAAATCATTTATGTTTCTAATTTAAAAATGAATATTACCCCAAAAAATTTCCACTCTAACCCCATATTCCAAGCTTTGAGGTCAAAGTACAGTGGAAACCTAAAGTCCTATTAAAGGTATGAAAAAAAATGGAAAAATGGAAATTGAAAAAATCATTTATGTTTCTAATTTAAAAATGAATATTACCCCAAAAAATTTCCACTCTAACCCCATATTCCAAGCTTTGAGGTCAAAGTACAGTGGAAACCTAAAGTCCTATTAAAGGTATGAAAAAAAATGGAAAAATGGAAATTGAAAAAATCATTTATGTTTGTAATTTAAAAATGAATATTACCCCAAAAAATTTCCACTCTAACCCCATATTCCAAGCTTTGAGGTCAAAGTACAGTGGAAACCTAAAGTCCTATTAAAGGTATGAAAAAAAATGGAAAAATGGAAATTGAAAAAATCATTTATGTTTGTAATTCAAAAATGAATATTACCCCAAAAAATTTCCACTCTAACCCCATATTCCAAGCTTTGAGGTCAAAGTACAGTGGAAACTTAAAGTCCTATTAAAGGTATGAAAAAAAATGGAAAAATGGAAATTGAAAAAATCATTTATGTTTCTAATTTAAGAATGAATATTACCCCAAAAAATTTCCACTCTAACCCCATATTCCAAGCTTTGAGGTCAAAGTACAGTGGAAACCTAAAGTCCTATTAAAGGTATGAAAAAAAATGGAAAAATGGAAATTGAAAAAATCATTTATGTTTCTAATTTAAAAATGAATATTACCCCAAAAAATTTCCACTCTGACCCCATATTCCAAGCTTTGAGGTCAAAGTACAGTGGAAACCTAAAGTCCTATTAAAGGTATGAAAAAAAATGGAAAAATGGAAATTGAAAAAATCATTTATGTTTGTAATTTAAAAATGAATATTACCCCAAAAAATGTCCACTCTAACCCCATATTCCAAGCTTTGAGGTCAAAGTACAGTGGAAACCTAAAGTCCTATTAAAGGTATGAAAAAAAATGGAAAAATGGAAATTGAAAAAATCATTTATGTTTCTAATTTAAAAATGAATATTACCCCAAAAAATTTCCACTCTAACCCCATATTCCAAGCTTTGAGGTCAAAGTACAGTGGAAACCTAAAGTCCTATTGAAGGTATAAAAAAAATGGAAAAATGGAAATTGAAAAAATCATTTTTGTTTCTAATTTAGAAATGAATATTACCCCAAAAAATTTCCACTCTAACCCCATATTCCAAGCTTTGAGGTCAAAGTACAGTGGAAACCTAAAGTCCTATTAAAGGTATGAAAAAAAAAGGAAAAATGGAAATTGAAAAAATCATTTATGTTTGTAATTTAAAAATGAATATTACCTCAAAAGATTTCCACTCTAACCCCATATTCCAAGCTTTGAGGTCAAAGTACAGTGGAAACTTAAAGTCCTATTAAAGGTATGAAAAAAAATGGAAAAATGGAAATTGAACAAATCATTTTGGGGTAACTTTGACCTCAAAGCTTGGAATATGGGTTAGGGTTAGGGTTAGGGTTAGGGTTAGGGTTAGGGTTAGGGTTAGGGTTAGGGTTAGGGTTTAGGGTTAGGGTTAGGGTTAGGGTTAGGGTTAGGGTTAGGGTTAGGGTTAAGGTTAGGGTTAGGGTTAGGGTTAGGGTTAGGGTTAGGGTTAGGGTTAGGGTTAGGGTTAGGGTTAGGGTTAGGGTTAGGGTTAGGGTTAGGGTTAGGGTTAGGGTTAGGGGTTAGGGTTAGGGTTAGGGTTAGGGTTAGGGTTAGGGTTAGGGTTAGGGTTAGGGTTAGGGTTAGGGTTAGGGTTGGGGTTAGGGTTAGGGTTAGGGTTAGGGTTAGGGTTAGGGTTAGGGTTAGGGTTAGGGTTAGGGTTAGGGTTAGGGTTAGGGTTAGGGTTAGGGTTAGGGTTAGGGTTAGGGTTAGGGTTAGGGTTAGGGTTAGGGTTAGGGTTAGGGTTAGGGTTAGGGTTAGGGTTAGGGTTAGGGTTAGGGTTAGGGTTAGGGTTAGGGTTAGGGTTAGGGTTAGGGTTAGGGTTAGGGTTAGGGTTAGGGTTAGGGTTAGGGTTAGGGTTAGGGTTAGGGTTAGGGTTAGGGTTAGGGTTAGGGTTAGGGTTAGGGTTAGGGTTAGGGTTAGGGTTAGGGTTAGGGTTAGGGTTAGGGTTAGGGTTAGGGTTAGGGTTAGGGTTAGGGTTAGGGTTAGGGTTAGGGTTAGGGTTAGGGTTAGGGTTAGGGTTAGGGTTAGGGTTAGGGTTAGGGTTAGGGTTAGGGTTAGGGTTAGGGTTAGGGTTAGGGTTAGGGTTAGGGTTAGGGTTAGGGTTAGGGTTAGGGTTAGGGTTAGGGTTAGGGTTAGGGTTAGGGTTAGGGTTAGGGTTAGGGTTAGGGTTAGGGTTAGGGTTAGGGTTAGGGTTAGGGTTAGGGTTAGGGTTAGGGTTAGGGTTAGGGTTAGGGTTAGGGTTAGGGTTAGGGTTAGGGTTAGGGTTAGGGTTAGGGTTAGGGTTAGGGTTAGGGTTAGGGTTAGGGTTAGGGTTAGGGTTAGGGTTAGGGTTAGGGTTAGGGTTAGGGTTAGGGTTAGGGTTAGGGTTAGGGTTAGGGTTAGGGTTAGGGTTAGGGTTAGGGTTAGGGTTAGGGTTAGGGTTAGGGTTAGGGTTAGGGTTAGGGTTAGGGTTAGGGTTAGGGTTAGGGTTAGGGTTAGGGTTAGGGTTAGGGTTAGGGTTAGGGTTAGGGTTAGGGTTAGGGTTAGGGTTAGGGTTAGGGTTAGGGTTAGGGTTAGGGTTAGGGTTAGGGTTAGGGTTAGGGTTAGGGTTAGGGTTAGGGTTAGGGTTAGGGTTAGGGTTAGGGTTAGGGTTAGGGTTAGGGTTAGGGTTAGGGTTAGGGTTAGGGTTAGGGTTAGGGTTAGGGTTAGGGTTAGGGTTAGGGTTAGGGTTAGGGTTAGGGTTAGGGTTAGGGTTAGGGTTAGGGTTAGGGTTAGGGTTAGGGTTAGGGTTAGGGTTAGGGTTAGGGTTAGGGTTAGGGTTAGGGTTAGGGTTAGGGTTAGGGTTAGGGTTAGGGTTAGGGTTAGGGTTAGGGTTAGGGTTAGGGTTAGGGTTAGGGTTAGGGTTAGGGTTAGGGTTAGGGTTAGGGTTAGGGTTAGGGTTAGGGTTAGGGTTAGGGTTAGGGTTAGGGTTAGGGTTAGGGTTAGGGTTAGGGTTAGGGTTAGGGTTAGGGTTAGGGTTAGGGTTAGGGTTAGGGTTAGGGTTAGGGTTAGGGTTAGGGTTAGGGTTAGGGTTAGGGTTAGGGTTAGGGTTAGGGTTAGGGTTAGGGTTAGGGTTAGGGTTAGGGTTAGGGTTAGGGTTAGGGTTAGGGTTAGGGTTAGGGTTAGGGTTAGGGTTAGGGTTAGGGTTAGGGTTAGGGTTAGGGTTAGGGTTAGGGTTAGGGTTAGGGTTAGGGTTAGGGTTAGGGTTAGGGTTAGGGTTAGGGTTAGGGTTAGGGTTAGGGTTAGGGTTAGGGTTAGGGTTAGGGTTAGGGTTAGGGTTAGGGTTAGGGTTAGGGTTAGGGTTAGGGTTAGGGTTAGGGTTAGGGTTAGGGTTAGGGTTAGGGTTAGGGTTAGGGTTAGGGTTAGGGTTAGGGTTAGGGTTAGGGTTAGGGTTAGGGTTAGGGTTAGGGTTAGGGTTAGGGTTAGGGTTAGGGTTAGGGTTAGGGTTAGGGTTAGGGTTAGGGTTAGGGTTAGGGTTAGGGTTAGGGTTAGGGTTAGGGTTAGGGTTAGGGTTAGGGTTAGGGTTAGGGTTAGGGTTAGGGTTAGGGTTAGGGTTAGGGTTAGGGTTAGGGTTAGGGTTAGGGTTAGGGTTAGGGTTAGGGTTAGGGTTAGGGTTAGGGTTAGGGTTAGGGTTAGGGTTAGGGTTAGGGTTAGGGTTAGGGTTAGGGTTAGGGTTAGGGTTAGGGTTAGGGTTAGGGTTAGGGTTAGGGTTAGGGTTAGGGTTAGGGTTAGGGTTAGGGTTAGGGTTAGGGTTAGGGTTAGGGTTAGGGTTAGGGTTAGGGTTAGGGTTAGGGTTAGGGTTAGGGTTAGGGTTAGGGTTAGGGTTAGGGTTAGGGTTAGGGTTAGGGTTAGGGTTAGGGTTAGGGTTAGGGTTAGGGTTAGGGTTAGGGTTAGGGTTAGGGTTAGGGTTAGGGTTAGGGTTAGGGTTAGGGTTAGGGTTAGGGTTAGGGTTAGGGTTAGGGTTAGGGTTAGGGTTAGGGTTAGGGTTAGGGTTAGGGTTAGGGTTAGGGTTAGGGTTAGGGTTAGGGTTAGGGTTAGGGTTAGGGTTAGGGTTAGGGTTAGGGTTAGGGTTAGGGTTAGGGTTAGGGTTAGGGTTAGGGTTAGGGTTAGGGTTAGGGTTAGGGTTAGGGTTAGGGTTAGGGTTAGGGTTAGGGTTAGGGTTAGGGTTAGGGTTAGGGTTAGGGTTAGGGTTAGGGTTAGGGTTAGGGTTAGGGTTAGGGTTAGGGTTAGGGTTAGGGTTAGGGTTAGGGTTAGGGTTAGGGTTAGGGTTAGGGTTAGGGTTAGGGTTAGGGTTAGGGTTAGGGTTAGGGTTAGGGTTAGGGTTAGGGTTAGGGTTAGGGTTAGGGTTAGGGTTAGGGTTAGGGTTAGGGTTAGGGTTAGGGTTAGGGTTAGGGTTAGGGTTAGGGTTAGGGTTAGGGTTAGGGTTAGGGTTAGGGTTAGGGTTAGGGTTAGGGTTAGGGTTAGGGTTAGGGTTAGGGTTAGGGTTAGGGTTAGGGTTAGGGTTAGGGTTAGGGTTAGGGTTAGGGTTAGGGTTAGGGTTAGGGTTAGGGTTAGGGTTAGGGTTAGGGTTAGGGTTAGGGTTAGGGTTAGGGTTAGGGTTAGGGTTAGGGTTAGGGTTAGGGTTAGGGTTAGGGTTAGGGTTAGGGTTAGGGTTAGGGTTAGGGTTAGGGTTAGGGTTAGGGTTAGGGTTAGGGTTAGGGTTAGGGTTAGGGTTAGGGTTAGGGTTAGGGTTAGGGTTAGGGTTAGGGTTAGGGTTAGGGTTAGGGTTAGGGTTAGGGTTAGGGTT
The DNA here is from genome assembly GCA_947562095.1 of Branchellion lobata. Taxonomy (NCBI): domain Eukaryota; kingdom Metazoa; phylum Annelida; class Clitellata; order Hirudinida; family Piscicolidae; genus Branchellion; species Branchellion lobata. Next base: position 12,687 of record OX387256.1, on the reverse strand, counting down.
AGGGTTAGGGTTAGGGTTAGGGTTAGGGTTAGGGTTAGGGTTAGGGTTAGGGTTAGGGTTAGGGTTAGGGTTAGGGTTAGGGTTAGGGTTAGGGTTAGGGTTAGGGTTAGGGTTAGGGTTAGGGTTAGGGTTAGGGTTAGGGTTAGGGTTAGGGTTAGGGTTAGGGTTAGGGTTAGGGTTAGGGTTAGGGTTAGGGTTAGGGTTAGGGTTAGGGTTAGGGTTAGGGTTAGGGTTAGGGTTAGGGTTAGGGTTAGGGTTAGGGTTAGGGTTAGGGTTAGGGTTAGGGTTAGGGTTAGGGTTAGGGTTAGGGTTAGGGTTAGGGTTAGGGTTAGGGTTAGGGTTAGGGTTAGGGTTAGGGTTAGGGTTAGGGTTAGGGTTAGGGTTAGGGTTAGGGTTAGGGTTAGGGTTAGGGTTAGGGTTAGGGTTAGGGTTAGGGTTAGGGTTAGGGTTAGGGTTAGGGTTAGGGTTAGGGTTAGGGTTAGGGTTAGGGTTAGGGTTAGGGTTAGGGTTAGGGTTAGGGTTAGGGTTAGGGTTAGGGTTAGGGTTAGGGTTAGGGTTAGGGTTAGGGTTAGGGTTAGGGTTAGGGTTAGGGTTAGGGTTAGGGTTAGGGTTAGGGTTAGGGTTAGGGTTAGGGTTAGGGTTAGGGTTAGGGTTAGGGTTAGGGTTAGGGTTAGGGTTAGGGTTAGGGTTAGGGTTAGGGTTAGGGTTAGGGTTAGGGTTAGGGTTAGGGTTAGGGTTAGGGTTAGGGTTAGGGTTAGGGTTAGGGTTAGGGTTAGGGTTAGGGTTAGGGTTAGGGTTAGGGTTAGGGTTAGGGTTAGGGTTAGGGTTAGGGTTAGGGTTAGGGTTAGGGTTAGGGTTAGGGTTAGGGTTAGGGTTAGGGTTAGGGTTAGGGTTAGGGTTAGGGTTAGGGTTAGGGTTAGGGTTAGGGTTAGGGTTAGGGTTAGGGTTAGGGTTAGGGTTAGGGTTAGGGTTAGGGTTAGGGTTAGGGTTAGGGTTAGGGTTAGGGTTAGGGTTAGGGTTAGGGTTAGGGTTAGGGTTAGGGTTAGGGTTAGGGTTAGGGTTAGGGTTAGGGTTAGGGTTAGGGTTAGGGTTAGGGTTAGGGTTAGGGTTAGGGTTAGGGTTAGGGTTAGGGTTAGGGTTAGGGTTAGGGTTAGGGTTAGGGTTAGGGTTAGGGTTAGGGTTAGGGTTAGGGTTAGGGTTAGGGTTAGGGTTAGGGTTAGGGTTAGGGTTAGGGTTAGGGTTAGGGTTAGGGTTAGGGTTAGGGTTAGGGTTAGGGTTAGGGTTAGGGTTAGGGTTAGGGTTAGGGTTAGGGTTAGGGTTAGGGTTAGGGTTAGGGTTAGGGTTAGGGTTAGGGTTAGGGTTAGGGTTAGGGTTAGGGTTAGGGTTAGGGTTAGGGTTAGGGTTAGGGTTAGGGTTAGGGTTAGGGTTAGGGTTAGGGTTAGGGTTAGGGTTAGGGTTAGGGTTAGGGTTAGGGTTAGGGTTAGGGTTAGGGTTAGGGTTAGGGTTAGGGTTAGGGTTAGGGTTAGGGTTAGGGTTAGGGTTAGGGTTAGGGTTAGGGTTAGGGTTAGGGTTAGGGTTAGGGTTAGGGTTAGGGTTAGGGTTAGGGTTAGGGTTAGGGTTAGGGTTAGGGTTAGGGTTAGGGTTAGGGTTAGGGTTAGGGTTAGGGTTAGGGTTAGGGTTAGGGTTAGGGTTAGGGTTAGGGTTAGGGTTAGGGTTAGGGTTAGGGTTAGGGTTAGGGTTAGGGTTAGGGTTAGGGTTAGGGTTAGGGTTAGGGTTAGGGTTAGGGTTAGGGTTAGGGTTAGGGTTAGGGTTAGGGTTAGGGTTAGGGTTAGGGTTAGGGTTAGGGTTAGGGTTAGGGTTAGGGTTAGGGTTAGGGTTAGGGTTAGGGTTAGGGTTAGGGTTAGGGTTAGGGTTAGGGTTAGGGTTAGGGTTAGGGTTAGGGTTAGGGTTAGGGTTAGGGTTAGGGTTAGGGTTAGGGTTAGGGTTAGGGTTAGGGTTAGGGTTAGGGTTAGGGTTAGGGTTAGGGTTAGGGTTAGGGTTAGGGTTAGGGTTAGGGTTAGGGTTAGGGTTAGGGTTAGGGTTAGGGTTAGGGTTAGGGTTAGGGTTAGGGTTAGGGTTAGGGTTAGGGTTAGGGTTAGGGTTAGGGTTAGGGTTAGGGTTAGGGTTAGGGTTAGGGTTAGGGTTAGGGTTAGGGTTAGGGTTAGGGTTAGGGTTAGGGTTAGGGTTAGGGTTAGGGTTAGGGTTAGGGTTAGGGTTAGGGTTAGGGTTAGGGTTAGGGTTAGGGTTAGGGTTAGGGTTAGGGTTAGGGTTAGGGTTAGGGTTAGGGTTAGGGTTAGGGTTAGGGTTAGGGTTAGGGTTAGGGTTAGGGTTAGGGTTAGGGTTAGGGTTAGGGTTAGGGTTAGGGTTAGGGTTAGGGTTAGGGTTAGGGTTAGGGTTAGGGTTAGGGTTAGGGTTAGGGTTAGGGTTAGGGTTAGGGTTAGGGTTAGGGTTAGGGTTAGGGTTAGGGTTAGGGTTAGGGTTAGGGTTAGGGTTAGGGTTAGGGTTAGGGTTAGGGTTAGGGTTAGGGTTAGGGTTAGGGTTAGGGTTAGGGTTAGGGTTAGGGTTAGGGTTAGGGTTAGGGTTAGGGTTAGGGTTAGGGTTAGGGTTAGGGTTAGGGTTAGGGTTAGGGTTAGGGTTAGGGTTAGGGTTAGGGTTAGGGTTAGGGTTAGGGTTAGGGTTAGGGTTAGGGTTAGGGTTAGGGTTAGGGTTAGGGTTAGGGTTAGGGTTAGGGTTAGGGTTAGGGTTAGGGTTAGGGTTAGGGTTAGGGTTAGGGTTAGGGTTAGGGTTAGGGTTAGGGTTAGGGTTAGGGTTAGGGTTAGGGTTAGGGTTAGGGTTAGGGTTAGGGTTAGGGTTAGGGTTAGGGTTAGGGTTAGGGTTAGGGTTAGGGTTAGGGTTAGGGTTAGGGTTAGGGTTAGGGTTAGGGTTAGGGTTAGGGTTAGGGTTAGGGTTAGGGTTAGGGTTAGGGTTAGGGTTAGGGTTAGGGTTAGGGTTAGGGTTAGGGTTAGGGTTAGGGTTAGGGTTAGGGTTAGGGTTAGGGTTAGGGTTAGGGTTAGGGTTAGGGTTAGGGTTAGGGTTAGGGTTAGGGTTAGGGTTAGGGTTAGGGTTAGGGTTAGGGTTAGGGTTAGGGTTAGGGTTAGGGTTAGGGTTAGGGTTAGGGTTAGGGTTAGGGTTAGGGTTAGGGTTAGGGTTAGGGTTAGGGTTAGGGTTAGGGTTAGGGTTAGGGTTAGGGTTAGGGTTAGGGTTAGGGTTAGGGTTAGGGTTAGGGTTAGGGTTAGGGTTAGGGTTAGGGTTAGGGTTAGGGTTAGGGTTAGGGTTAGGGTTAGGGTTAGGGTTAGGGTTAGGGTTAGGGTTAGGGTTAGGGTTAGGGTTAGGGTTAGGGTTAGGGTTAGGGTTAGGGTTAGGGTTAGGGTTAGGGTTAGGGTTAGGGTTAGGGTTAGGGTTAGGGTTAGGGTTAGGGTTAGGGTTAGGGTTAGGGTTAGGGTTAGGGTTAGGGTTAGGGTTAGGGTTAGGGTTAGGGTTAGGGTTAGGGTTAGGGTTAGGGTTAGGGTTAGGGTTAGGGTTAGGGTTAGGGTTAGGGTTAGGGTTAGGGTTAGGGTTAGGGTTAGGGTTAGGGTTAGGGTTAGGGTTAGGGTTAGGGTTAGGGTTAGGGTTAGGGTTAGGGTTAGGGTTAGGGTTAGGGTTAGGGTTAGGGTTAGGGTTAGGGTTAGGGTTAGGGTTAGGGTTAGGGTTAGGGTTAGGGTTAGGGTTAGGGTTAGGGTTAGGGTTAGGGTTAGGGTTAGGGTTAGGGTTAGGGTTAGGGTTAGGGTTAGGGTTAGGGTTAGGGTTAGGGTTAGGGTTAGGGTTAGGGTTAGGGTTAGGGTTAGGGTTAGGGTTAGGGTTAGGGTTAGGGTTAGGGTTAGGGTTAGGGTTAGGGTTAGGGTTAGGGTTAGGGTTAGGGTTAGGGTTAGGGTTAGGGTTAGGGTTAGGGTTAGGGTTAGGGTTAGGGTTAGGGTTAGGGTTAGGGTTAGGGTTAGGGTTAGGGTTAGGGTTAGGGTTAGGGTTAGGGTTAGGGTTAGGGTTAGGGTTAGGGTTAGGGTTAGGGTTAGGGTTAGGGTTAGGGTTAGGGTTAGGGTTAGGGTTAGGGTTAGGGTTAGGGTTAGGGTTAGGGTTAGGGTTAGGGTTAGGGTTAGGGTTAGGGTTAGGGTTAGGGTTAGGGTTAGGGTTAGGGTTAGGGTTAGGGTTAGGGTTAGGGTTAGGGTTAGGGTTAGGGTTAGGGTTAGGGTTAGGGTTAGGGTTAGGGTTAGGGTTAGGGTTAGGGTTAGGGTTAGGGTTAGGGTTAGGGTTAGGGTTAGGGTTAGGGTTAGGGTTAGGGTTAGGGTTAGGGTTAGGGTTAGGGTTAGGGTTAGGGTTAGGGTTAGGGTTAGGGTTAGGGTTAGGGTTAGGGTTAGGGTTAGGGTTAGGGTTAGGGTTAGGGTTAGGGTTAGGGTTAGGGTTAGGGTTAGGGTTAGGGTTAGGGTTAGGGTTAGGGTTAGGGTTAGGGTTAGGGTTAGGGTTAGGGTTAGGGTTAGGGTTAGGGTTAGGGTTAGGGTTAGGGTTAGGGTTAGGGTTAGGGTTAGGGTTAGGGTTAGGGTTAGGGTTAGGGTTAGGGTTAGGGTTAGGGTTAGGGTTAGGGTTAGGGTTAGGGTTAGGGTTAGGGTTAGGGTTAGGGTTAGGGTTAGGGTTAGGGTTAGGGTTAGGGTTAGGGTTAGGGTTAGGGTTAGGGTTAGGGTTAGGGTTAGGGTTAGGGTTAGGGTTAGGGTTAGGGTTAGGGTTAGGGTTAGGGTTAGGGTTAGGGTTAGGGTTAGGGTTAGGGTTAGGGTTAGGGTTAGGGTTAGGGTTAGGGTTAGGGTTAGGGTTAGGGTTAGGGTTAGGGTTAGGGTTAGGGTTAGGGTTAGGGTTAGGGTTAGGGTTAGGGTTAGGGTTAGGGTTAGGGTTAGGGTTAGGGTTAGGGTTAGGGTTAGGGTTAGGGTTAGGGTTAGGGTTAGGGTTAGGGTTAGGGTTAGGGTTAGGGTTAGGGTTAGGGTTAGGGTTAGGGTTAGGGTTAGGGTTAGGGTTAGGGTTAGGGTTAGGGTTAGGGTTAGGGTTAGGGTTAGGGTTAGGGTTAGGGTTAGGGTTAGGGTTAGGGTTAGGGTTAGGGTTAGGGTTAGGGTTAGGGTTAGGGTTAGGGTTAGGGTTAGGGTTAGGGTTAGGGTTAGGGTTAGGGTTAGGGTTAGGGTTAGGGTTAGGGTTAGGGTTAGGGTTAGGGTTAGGGTTAGGGTTAGGGTTAGGGTTAGGGTTAGGGTTAGGGTTAGGGTTAGGGTTAGGGTTAGGGTTAGGGTTAGGGTTAGGGTTAGGGTTAGGGTTAGGGTTAGGGTTAGGGTTAGGGTTAGGGTTAGGGTTAGGGTTAGGGTTAGGGTTAGGGTTAGGGTTAGGGTTAGGGTTAGGGTTAGGGTTAGGGTTAGGGTTAGGGTTAGGGTTAGGGTTAGGGTTAGGGTTAGGGTTAGGGTTAGGGTTAGGGTTAGGGTTAGGGTTAGGGTTAGGGTTAGGGTTAGGGTTAGGGTTAGGGTTAGGGTTAGGGTTAGGGTTAGGGTTGGGTTAGGGTTAGGGTTAGGGTTAGGGTTAGGGTTAGGGTTAGGGTTAGGGTTAGGGTTAGGGTTAGGGTTAGGGTTAGGGTTAGGGTTAGGGTTAGGGTTAGGGTTAGGGTTAGGGTTAGGGTTAGGGTTAGGGTTAGGGTTAGGGTTAGGGTTAGGGTTAGGGTTAGGGTTAGGGTTAGGGTTAGGGTTAGGGTTAGGGTTAGGGTTAGGGTTAGGGTTAGGGTTAGGGTTAGGGTTAGGGTTAGGGTTAGGGTTAGGGTTGGTTAGGGTTAGGGTTAGGGTTAGGGTTAGGGTTAGGGTTAGGGTTAGGGTTAGGGTTAGGGTTAGGGTTAGGGTTAGGGTTAGGGTTAGGGTTAGGGTTAGGGTTAGGGTTAGGGTTAGGGTTAGGGTTAGGGTTAGGGTTAGGGTTAGGGTTAGGGTTAGGGTTAGGGTTAGGGTTAGGGTTAGGGTTAGGGTTAGGGTTAGGGTTAGGGTAGGGTTAGGGTTAGGGTTAGGGTTAGGGTTAGGGTTAGGGTTAGGGTTAGGGTTAGGGTTAGGGTTAGGGTTAGGGTTAGGGTTGGTTAGGGTTAGGGTTAGGGTTAGGGTTAGGGTTAGGGTTAGGTTAGGGTTAGGGTTAGGGTTAGGGTTAGGGTTAGGGTTAGGGTTAGGGTTAGGGTTAGGGTTAGGGTTAGGGTTAGGGTTAGGGTTAGGGTTAGGGTTAGGGTTAGGGGTTAGGGTTAGGGTTAGGGTTAGGGTTAGGGTTAGGGTTAGGGTTAGGGTTAGGGTTAGGGTTAGGGTTAGGGTTAGGGTTAGGGTTAGGGTTAGGGTTAGGGTTAGGGTTAGGGTTAGGGTTAGGGTTAGGGTTAGGGTTAGGGTTAGGGTTAGGGTTAGGGTTAGGGTTAGGGTTAGGGTTAGGGTTAGGGTTAGGGTTAGGGTTAGGGTTAGGGTTAGGGTTAGGGTTAGGGTTAGGTTAGGGTTAGGGTTAGGGTTAGGGTTAGGTTAGGGTTAGGGTTAGGGTTAGGGTTAGGGTTAGGGTTAGGGTTAGGGTTAGGGTTAGGGTTAGGGTTAGGGTTAGGGTTAGGGTTAGGGTTAGGGTTAGGGTTAGGGTTAGGGTTAGGGTTAGGGTTAGGGTTAGGGTTAGGGTTAGGGTTAGGGTTAGGGTTAGGGTTAGGGTTAGGGTTAGGGTTAGGGTTAGGGTTAGGGTTAGGGTTAGGGTTAGGGTTAGGGTTAGGGTTAGGGTTAGGGTTAGGGTTAGGGTTAGGGTTAGGGTTAGGGTTAGGGTTAGGGTTAGGGTTAGGGTTAGGGTTAGGGTTAGGGTTAGGGTTAGGGTTAGGGTTAGGGTTAGGGTTAGGGTTAGGTTAGGGTTAGGGTTAGGGTTAGGGTTAGGGTTAGGGTTAGGGTTAGGGTTAGGGTTAGGGTTAGGGTTAGGGTTAGGGTTAGGGTTAGGGTTAGGGTTAGGGTTAGGGTTAGGGTTAGGGTTAGGGTTAGGGTTAGGGTTAGGGTTAGGGTTAGGGTTAGGGTTAGGGTTAGGGTTAGGGTTAGGGTTAGGTTAGGGTTAGGGTTAGGGTTAGGGTTAGGGTTAGGGTTAGGGTTAGGGTTAGGGTTAGGGTTAGGGTTTAGGGTTAGGGTTAGGGTTAGGGTTAGGGTTAGGGTTAGGGTTAGGGTTAGGGTTAGGGTTAGGGTTAGGGTTAGGGTTAGGGTTAGGGTTAGGGTTAGGGTTAGGGTTAGGGTTAGGGTTAGGGTTAGGGTTAGGGTTAGGGTTAGGGTTAGGGTTAGGGTTAGGGTTAGGGTTAGGGTTAGGGTTAGGGTTAGGGTTAGGGTTAGGGTTAGGGTTAGGGTTAGGGTTAGGGTTAGGGTTAGGGTTAGGGTTAGGGTTAGGGTTAGGGTTAGGGTTAGGGTTAGGGTTAGGGTTAGGGTTAGGGTTAGGGTTAGGGTTAGGGTTAGGGTTAGGGTTAGGGTTAGGGTTAGGGTTAGGGTTAGGGTTAGGGTTAGGGTTAGGGTTAGGGTTAGGGTTAGGGTTAGGGTTAGGGTTAGGGTTAGGGTTAGGGTTAGGGTTAGGGTTAGGGTTAGGGTTAGGGTTAGGGTTAGGGTTAGGGTTAGGGTTAGGGTTAGGGTTAGGGTTAGGGTTAGGGTTAGGGTTAGGGTTAGGGTTAGGGTTAGGGTTAGGGTTAGGGTTAGGGTTAGGGTTAGGGTTAGGTTAGGGTTAGGGTTAGGGTTAGGGTTAGGGTTAGGGTTAGGGTTAGGGTTAGGGTTAGGGTTAGGGTTAGGGTTAGGGTTAGGGTTAGGGTTAGGGTTAGGGTTAGGGTTAGGGTTAGGGTTAGGGTTAGGGTTAGGGTTAGGGTTAGGGTTAGGGTTAGGGTTAGGGTTAGGGTTAGGGTTAGGGTTAGGGTTAGGGTTAGGGTTAGGGTTAGGGTTAGGGTTAGGGTTAGGGTTAGGGTTAGGGTTAGGGTTAGGGTTAGGGTTAGGGTTAGGGTTAGGGTTAGGGTTAGGGTTAGGGTTAGGGTTAGGGTTAGGGTTAGGGTTAGGGTTAGGGTTAGGGTTAGGGGTTAGGGTTAGGGTTAGGGTTAGGGTTAGGGTTAGGGTTAGGGTTAGGGTTAGGGTTAGGGTTAGGGTTAGGGTTAGGGTTAGGGTTAGGGTTAGGGTTAGGGTTAGGGTTAGGGTTAGGGTTAGGGTTAGGGTTAGGGTTAGGGTTAGGGTTAGGGTTAGGGTTAGGGTTAGGGTTAGGGTTAGGGTTAGGGTTGGGTTAGGGTTAGGGTTAGGGTTAGGGTTAGGGTTAGGGTTAGGGTTAGGGTTAGGGTTAGGGTTAGGGTTAGGGTTAGGGTTAGGGTTAGGGTTAGGGTTAGGGTTAGGGTTAGGGTTAGGGTTAGGGTTAGGGTTAGGGTTAGGGTTAGGGTTAGGGTTAGGGTTAGGTTAGGGTTAGGGTTAGGGTTAGGGTTAGGGTTAGGGTTAGGGTTAGGGTTAGGGTTAGGGTTAGGGTTAGGGTTAGGGTTAGGGTTAGGGTTAGGGTTAGGGTTAGGGTTAGGGTTAGGGTTAGGGTTAGGGTTAGGGTTAGGGTTAGGGTTAGGGTTAGGGTTAGGGTTAGGGTTAGGGTTAGGGTTAGGGTTAGGGTTAGGGTTAGGGTTAGGGTTAGGGTTAGGGTTAGGGTTAGGGTTTAGGGTTAGGGTTAGGGTTAGGGTTAGGGTTAGGGTTAGGGTTGGTTAGGGTTAGGGTTAGGGTTAGGGTTAGGGTTAGGGTTAGGGTTAGGGTTAGGGTTAGGGTTAGGGTTAGGGTTAGGGTTAGGGTTAGGGTTAGGGTTAGGGTTAGGGTTAGGGTTAGGGTTAGGGTTAGGGTTAGGGTTAGGGTTAGGGTTAGGGTTAGGGTTAGGGTTAGGGTTAGGGTTAGGGTTAGGGTTAGGGTTAGGGTTAGGGTTAGGGTTAGGGTTAGGGTTAGGGTTAGGGTTAGGGTTAGGGTTAGGGTTAGGGTTAGGGTTAGGGTTAGGTTAGGGTTAGGGTTAGGGTTAGGGTTAGGGTTAGGGTTAGGGTTAGGGTTAGGGTTAGGGTTAGGGTTAGGGTTAGGGTTAGGGTTAGGGTTAGGGTTAGGGTTAGGGTTAGGGTTAGGGTTAGGGTTAGGGTTAGGGTTAGGGTTAGGGTTAGGGTTAGGGTTAGGGTTAGGGTTAGGGTTAGGTTAGGGTTAGGGTTAGGGTTAGGGTTAGGGTTAGGGTTAGGGTTAGGGTTAGGGTTAGGGTTAGGGTTAGGGTTAGGGTTAGGGTTAGGGTTAGGGTTAGGTTAGGGTTAGGGTTAGGGTTAGGGTTAGGGTTAGGGTTAGGGTTAGGTTAGGGTTAGGGTTAGGGTTAGGGTTAGGGTTAGGGTTAGGGTTAGGGTTAGGGTTAGGGTTAGGGTTAGGGTTAGGGTTAGGGTTAGGGTTAGGGTTAGGGTTAGGGTTAGGGTTAGGGTTAGGGTTAGGGTTAGGGTTAGGGTTAGGGTTAGGGTTAGGGTTAGGGTTAGGGTTAGGGTTAGGGTTAGGGTTAGGGTTAGGTTAGGTTAGGGTTAGGGTTAGGGTTAGGGTTAGGGTTAGGGTTAGGGTTAGGGTTAGGGTTAGGGTTAGGGTTAGGGTTAGGGTTAGGGTTAGGGTTAGGGTTAGGGTTAGGGTTAGGGTTAGGGTTAGGGTTAGGGTTAGGGTTAGGGTTAGGGTTAGGGTTAGGGTTAGGGTTAGGGTTAGGGTTAGGGTTAGGGTTAGGGTTAGGGTTAGGGTTAGGGTTAGGGTTAGGGTTAGGGTTAGGGTTAGGGTTAGGGTTAGGGTTAGGGTTAGGGTTAGGGTTAGGGTTAGGGTTAGGGTTAGGGTTAGGGTTAGGGTTAGGGTTAGGGTTAGGGTTAGGGTTAGGGTTAGGGTTAGGGTTAGGGTTAGGGTTAGGGTTAGGGTTAGGGTTAGGGTTAGGGTTAGGGTTAGGGTTAGGGTTAGGGTTAGGGTTAGGGTTAGGGTTAGGGTTAGGGTTAGGGTTAGGGTTAGGGTTAGGGTTAGGGTTAGGGTTAGGGTTAGGGTTAGGGTTAGGGTTAGGGTTAGGGTTAGGGTTAGGGTTAGGGTTAGGGTTAGGGTTAGGGTTAGGGTTAGGGTTAGGGTTAGGGTTAGGGTTAGGGTTAGGGTTAGGGTTAGGGTTAGGGTTAGGGTTAGGGTTAGGGTTAGGGTTAGGGTTAGGGTTAGGGTTAGGGTTAGGGTTAGGGTTAGGGTTAGGGTTAGGGTTAGGGTTAGGGTTAGGGTTAGGGTTAGGGTTAGGGTTAGGGTTAGGGTTAGGGTTAGGGTTAGGGTTAGGGTTAGGGTTAGGGTTAGGGTTAGGGTTAGGGTTAGGGTTAGGGTTAGGGTTAGGGGTTAGGTTAGGGTTAGGGTTAGGGTTAGGGTTAGGGTTAGGGTTAGGGTTAGGGTTAGGGTTAGGGTTAGGGTTAGGGTTAGGGTTAGGGTTAGGGTTAGGGTTAGGGTTAGGGTTAGGGTTAGGGTTAGGTTAGGGTTAGGGTTAGGGTTAGGTTAGGTTAGGGTTAGGGTTAGGGTTAGGGTTAGGGTTAGGGTTAGGTTAGGGTTAGGGTTAGGGTTAGGGTTAGGGTTAGGGTTAGGGTTAGGGTTAGGGTTAGGGTTAGGGTTAGGGTTAGGGTTAGGGTTAGGGTTAGGTTAGGGTTAGGGTTAGGGTTAGGGTTAGGGTTAGGGTTAGGGTTAGGGTTAGGGTTAGGGTTAGGGTTAGGGTTAGGGTTAGGGTTAGGGTTAGGGTTAGGGTTAGGGTTAGGGTTAGGGTTAGGTTAGGGTTAGGGTTAGGGTTAGGGTTAGGGTTAGGGTTAGGGTTAGGGTTAGGGTTAGGGTTAGGGTTAGGGTTAGGGTTAGGGTTAGGGTTAGGGTTAGGGTTAGGGTTAGGGTTAGGGTTAGGGTTAGGGTTAGGGTTAGGGTTAGGGTTAGGGTTAGGGTTAGGGTTAGGGTTAGGGTTAGGGTTAGGGTTAGGGTTAGGGTTAGGGTTAGGGTTAGGGTTAGGGTTAGGGTTAGGGTTAGGGTTAGGGTTAGGGTTAGGGTTAGGGTTAGGGTTAGGGTTAGGGTTAGGGTTAGGGTTAGGGTTAGGGTTAGGTTAGGGTTAGGGTTAGGGTTAGGGTTAGGGTTAGGGTTAGGGTTAGGGTTAGGGTTAGGGTTAGGGTTAGGGTTAGGGTTAGGGTTAGGGTTAGGGTTAGGGTTAGGGTTAGGGTTAGGGTTAGGGTTAGGGTTAGGGTTAGGGTTAGGTTAGGGTTAGGGTTAGGGTTAGGGTTAGGGTTAGGGTTAGGGTTAGGGTTAGGGTTAGGGTTAGGGTTAGGGTTAGGTTAGGGTTAGGGTTAGGGTTAGGGTTAGGGTTAGGGTTAGGGTTAGGGTTAGGGTTAGGGTTAGGGTTAGGGTTAGGGTTAGGGTTAGGGTTAGGGTTAGGGTTAGGGTTAGGTTAGGGTTAGGGTTAGGGTTAGGGTTAGGGTTAGGGTTAGGGTTAGGGTTAGGGTTAGGGTTAGGGTTAGGGTTAGGGTTAGGGTTAGGGTTAGGGTTAGGGTTAGGGTTAGGGTTAGGGTTAGGGTTAGGGTTAGGGTTAGGGTTAGGGTTAGGGTTAGGGTTAGGGTTAGGGTTAGGGTTAGGGTTAGGGTTAGGGTTAGGTTAGGTTAGGGTTAGGGTTAGGGTTAGGGTTAGGGTTAGGGTTAGGGTTAGGGTTAGGGTTAGGGTTAGGTTAGGGTTAGGGTTAGGGTTAGGGTTAGGGTTAGGGTTAGGGTTAGGGTTAGGGTTAGGGTTAGGGTTAGGGTTAGGGTTAGGGTTAGGGTTAGGGTTAGGGTTAGGGTTAGGGTTAGGGTTAGGGTTAGGGTTAGGGTTAGGGTTAGGGTTAGGGTTAGGGTTAGGGTTAGGGTTAGGGTTAGGGTTAGGGTTAGGGTTAGGGTTAGGGTTAGGGTTAGGGTTAGGGTTAGGGTTAGGGTTAGGGTTAGGTTAGGGTTAGGGTTAGGGTTAGGGTTAGGGTTAGGGTTAGGTTAGGGTTAGGGTTAGGGTTAGGGTTAGGGTTAGGGTTAGGGTTAGGGTTAGGGTTAGGGTTAGGGTTAGGGTTAGGGTTAGGGTTAGGGTTAGGGTTAGGGTTAGGTTAGGGTTAGGGTTAGGGTTAGGGTTAGGGTTAGGGTTAGGGTTAGGGTTAGGGTTAGGGTTAGGGTTAGGGTTAGGGTTAGGGTTTAGGGTTAGGGTTAGGGTTAGGGTATAGGGTTAGGGTTAGGGTTAGGGTTAGGTTAGGGTTAGGGTTAGGGTTAGGGTTAGGGTTAGGGTTAGGGTTAGGGTTAGGGTTAGGGTTAGGGTTAGGGTTAGGGTTAGGGTTAGGGTTAGGGTTAGGGTTAGGGTTAGGGGTTAGGGTTAGGGTTAGGGTTAGGGTTAGGGTTAGGGTTAGGGTTAGGGTTAGGGTTAGGGTTAGGGTTAGGGTTAGGGTTAGGGTTAGGGTTAGGGTTAGGGTTAGGGTAGGTTAGGGTTAGGGTTAGGGTTAGGGTTAGGGTTAGGGTTTAGGGTTAGGGTTAGGGTTAGGGTTAGGGTTAGGGTTAGGGTTAGGGTTAGGGTTAGGGTTAGGGTTAGGGTTAGGGTTAGGTTA
>OX387255.1:9829701-9837070 GCA_947562095.1 Branchellion lobata | reverse complement strand
TTTATTTCTTTCTTTCTTTCTTTCTTTCTTTCTTTCTTTCTTTCTTTCTTTCTTTCTCTCTTTCTTTTTTTCTTTCTTTTTTTCTTTCTTTATTTATTTATTTATTTGTTTATTTATTTGTTTATTTATTTATTTATTTATTTATTCATTTATTCATTTATTTATTTATTTATTTATTCATCAAACAACATATGGAAGTGTCGTACACCCAATGAACTCCCCCCTTCAAAGGGACTGTTGACGTTGTAACTTGAGCTTTTCCCCCGCATTTTCTAGCGCTCAATGCTTTCGTGGACTTCCGCTTGTGAACCTTGCTTCTCCTCGTTCCACAGTTTCCTGAATTGTTAACAAGATGCTACTTTCCTGACCGGAAACTTTCAAACTATTCATTTTTTTGATACAACTAGGTCGATAAACTTTTTTTTCGTTTGTTTAATTTTATCATTAATATAATTTATACAATACTATTTTATAAATAATTAGTCAATATTATGTATTTAATGTTATTTTATGAATAATTAGTCTATGTGATCCATATATTATGACTTCATAATGCGAAAGTTCACCTTTTTATAATTGTCCCATAGCGTAGCGTAGTTGGCGAGTGAAAAGTCCATGCTCAAACACAATGTATATGGGCCTCCACCCATCCACCCACCCACCCATCCACCCACCCACCCATCCACCCACCCACCCACCCATTCACCCACCCACCCATCCACCCACCCACCCATCCACCCACCCACCCATCCACCCATCCACCCACCCACCCACCCACCCACCCACCCACCCACCCATCCACCCACCCACCCATCCACCCACCCACCCATCCACCCATCCACCCACCCATCTACCCACCCACCCATCCACCCACCCACCCACCTACCCACCCATCCATCCACCCATCCACCTACCCACCCATCCATCCACCCATCCACCTACCCACCCACCTACCCACCTACCCATCCACCCATCCACCCACCCATCCACCCACCCACCTACCCATCCACCCACCTACCCATCCACCCACCCACCCACCCATCCACCCACCCACCCACCCATCCATCCACCCATCCACCCATCCATCCATCCACCCACCTACCCATCCACCCACCCATCCACCCATGGTGGGGGTGGTGGGGGTGGTGGTGGTGGGGGTGGTGGTGGCATGCTCATTTCATTATGCGTTAAATAATGTGCAATTTGAAAATTTTTCAAACGTTTGAGAAAATTCCTTGAGGCGTCTGAATTTTCGGTCGAATGAAATTTTTTCGTCAATAAACATTCGTTCAAGCTGTTACTTGCTGAGAATGACAGAACTAAATGTTGTCAGAGCAACAAGGGGGGGTATAAAAACTTTGCTTGAAATGGAATGAAGCAGGAAGAAACCGGAAGAAGGAGGAAGAAGGAGGAAGAAGGAGGAAGAAGGAGGAAAAAGGAGGAAGAAGGAGGAAGAAGGAGGAAGAAGGAGGAAGAAGGAGGAAGAAAGAGGAAGAAAAAGGAAGAAGGAGGAAGAAGGAGGAAAAAGGAGGGAAAAAGAGGAAGAAGGAGGAAGAAGGAGGAAGAAGGAGAAAGAAGGAGGAAGAAGGAGGAAGAAGGAGGGAAAAGGAGGAAGAAGGAGGAAGAAGGAGGGAAAAGGAGGAAGAAGGAGGAAGAAGGAGGGAAAAGGAGGAAGAAGGAGGAAGAAGGAGGGAAAAGGAGGGAAAAGGAGGAAGAAGGAGGAAGAAGGAGGAAGAAGGAGGGAAAAAGAGGAAGAAGGAGGAAGAAGGAGGAAGAAGGAGGGAAAAAGAGGAAGAAGGAGGAAGAAAGAGGAAGAAGGAGGAAGGAGGAGGAAGAAGCAAGAGAAAAATGAGAAAAAAAAAGGAAACAAAAAAGAAAGAAGAAAAAGAAGAGAAAGATGAAGAAGAAGAGGAAGAAGAGAAAGATGAGGAAGAGGAGGAAGAAGAGAAAGATGAGGAAGAGGAGGAAGAAGAGAAAGATGAAGAAGAGGAGGAAGAAGAGAAAGATGAAGAAGAGGAGGAAGAAGAGAAAGATGAAGAAGAGAAATATGATGAAGAAGGAGCGGAAATGTACGACGCCAATCATTTATGCAACCTCATTCGCTTAATACCCTTTCGTGTGTTTGAATAATTAATAATAATGTAGATCGTGAGTATGTTTAATTGTGTGTGTGTGTTTGTGTGTGTGTGTGTGTTTGTTTGTGTGTGTGTGTGTGTTTGTGTGTGTGTGTGTGTGTGTGTGTATGTGTGTGTGTATGTGTGTGTGTGTGTGTTTGTGTATGTATTTGTGTGTGTACATATGTCATCTCTGCACTTCCTTGAAAACTCTCTTTCGTGAAAGCTTCTCAACAGTCAACGGCAATAACAACATAAATAAAAATGATTATTACTAAAACACCAATCAAACCACCAACAACACACATCCACCACAACATCCCACACAACATCCCACACAACATCCACCACAACATCCACCACAACATCCCACCACAACATCCCACACAACATCCCACACAACATCCCACACAACATCCCTCCACAACATCCCACACAACATCCCACACAACATCCCACACAACATCCCACACA
Organism: Branchellion lobata; assembly: GCA_947562095.1. Lineage (NCBI taxonomy): Eukaryota > Metazoa > Annelida > Clitellata > Hirudinida > Piscicolidae > Branchellion > Branchellion lobata. The sequence goes on along the minus strand of OX387255.1, from coordinate 9,834,482 downwards.
ACATCCCACACAACATCCACCACAACATCCCACACAACATCCCACACAACATCCACCACAACATCCCACACAACATCCACCACAACATCCCACACAACATCCCACACAACATCCCACACAACATCCCACACAACATCCCACACAACATCCCACACAACATCCCACACAACATCCCACACAACATCCCACACAACATCCCACACAACATCCCACACAACATCCCACACAACATCCACCACAACATCCCACACAACATCCCACACAACATCCCACACAACATCCCACACAACATCCCACACAACATCCCACACAACATCCCACACAACATCCACCACAACATCCCACACAACATCCACCACAACATCCCACACAACATCCCACACAACATCCCACACAACATCCCACACAACATCCCACACAACATCCCACACAACATCCCACACAACATCCCACACAACATCCCACACAACATCCCACACAACATCCCTCCACAACATCCCACACAACATCCCACACAACATCCCACACAACATCCCTCCACAACATCCCACACGCAACTTCGTCATTTTCTTGCTGAATAATGTTTGCCAGTCATGTTTGAGTAATAGCGCAGAATTAAAGACTCCTAAAATATTCGTCCAATGCACTCTTCCATGCACTCCTCCATGCACTCCTCCCATGCACTCCTCCCATGCACTCCACCCATCCACTCCTCCATGCACTCCTCCCATGCACTCCTCCCATGCACTCCTTCCATGCACTCCTCCCATGCACTCCTCCCATGCACTCCTCTCATGCACTCCTCCAATGCACTCCTCCCATGCACTCCTCCCATGCACTCCTCCCATGCACTCCTCCCATGCACTCCTCCCATGCACTCCTCCATGCACTCCTCTCATGCACTCCTCCCATGCACTCCTCCATGCACTCCTCTCATGCACTCCTCCCATGCACTCCTCCAATGCACTCTTCCATGCACTCCTCCATGCACTCCTCCCATGCACTCCTCCCATGCACTCCTCCATGCACTCCTCTCATGCACTCCTCCCATGCACTCCTCCCATGCACTCCTCCATGCACTCCTCCCATGCACTCCTCCCATGCACTCCTCCATGCACTCCTCCTATGCACTCCTCCATGCACTCCTCCATGCACTCCTCCATGCACTCCTCCCATGCACTCCTCTCATGCACTCCTCCATGCACTCCTCTCATGCACTCCTCCCATGCACTCCTCCCATGCACTTCTCTCATGCACTCCTCCATGCACTCTTCCCATGCACTCCTCCCATGCACTCCTCCCATGCACTCCTCCATGCACTCCTCCCATGCACTCCTCCCATGCACTCCTTCCATGCACTCCTCCCATGCACTTCTCTCATGCACTCCTCCATGCACTCCTCCCATGCACTCTTCCCATGCACTCCTCCCATGCACTCCTCCATGCACTCCTCCCATGCACTCCTCCCATGCACTCCTCCCATGCACTCCTCCATGCACTCCTCCCATGCACTCCTCCCATGCACTCTTCCCATGCACTCCTCCATGCACTCCTCCCATGCACTCTTCCAATGAATTCCTGGAACCTCTCACAAACAAACTTTAGAATATTCCAATGAATGATCTTTCAAAATCATTTCATTCAATTAAAAAAAGATTCCGTGAACTGTTTTTAGTGAAAATTTAAAATATTTTCGTTTTATAATTAACCAAATAATGTCTTTTGAGATACAAAATATTTGAAAAAAGACCACACACACACACACACACACACACACACACACACACACACACACACACACACACACACACACACACACACACACACACACACACACACACACACACACACACACACACACACACACACACACACAAACACAGCAAAACACACGGTGGCGCTAAATGGAGATATAATCCCACAAAGTATAAATCGTAATTAATCTAATCGGATCATTTGTATAGCGCTGATTGCATATTTAATCAGCGCTATACAAACACAGAATGAAGGATGAAGGAGGACTATTGCAGAAAGTTCTTTCATGGCCGTGTAGAATTTTTCTCACACTGCAACTTCCTCATTGTGGATGCTGTGATGACTCACTCTGAATTACTTTATTATGACTCATCATAATTAATTATTTACGACTTTTTCATTATGAGTTACGAGTAATTTTCCAAGCGGTGAGAGAGCTGGAAAGCAGAAGTATCACTTGGCATCTGTCTCTGGAAGCCTTTCTCAAGCACGTGGTCAATCACGTGGTCAATCACGTGGTCAATCCCGTGGTCAATCCCGTGGTCAATCCCGTGGTCAATCCCGTGGTCAATCCCGTGGTCAATCCCGTGGTCAATCACGTGGTCAGCTTTGGTTGCAGGGGGATGTTTGTGGTTGGTGTTGATAAAGCTGACTCAGAATAAATGTTTCGAAGAGAGGTTATTGGCTTGAATTTACAATTTTAAAAGTGGATCTTTTAAATGGAAACTTAACTAAATTATTCAAAAGTGAATATTCTCGAATAATTGTTAAAAATGGTTCTTTTAAAAGCTTTTGCGTGAGTAACTGTAATTGCTAGCGGTTTCTATGACAACAATTGCCAATAATAATGGACAATTCGGCTTCCACTTTTACTTTTGTAATTTACGAAGAGGATTTTTTAAAATTTGAAAAATAATTGATAAATAAATAAATAAAAATAAATAAAAATATTGATAGATAAATAAATGAATAAATAAGAATAAATAAAAATATTGATAGATAAATAAATAAATAAGAATAAATAAAAATATTGATAGATAAATAAATAGATAAGAATAAATAAAAATAAATGAATAAATAAATAAGAATAAATGAAAATTTTGATGAAATAAAGCTGATGAAAGATCTAAAGTGAGTTCGCAGGTGATTTTAATATTTCTCACCAACACATGCCTTTGAGTTCGGTATCAGGCCTCAGTGGCGATGACCAGCCATCCATGTTTCACTACTTGAGAAATGAGGAGGAAGAGGAGGAAGAAGAAAAAGAGGAAGAGGAGGAAGAAGAGGAGAAAAACAGAAAAAACATTAAAAAAGAAAATGGAGAAAGAAATTGAAAAAGAAGAAAGAAAAAAAAAGAAGATAATTCTTCTTCCGGTGAGCTGGTTGCAGACATGTGCTTATGAAGGGTGACTTAAGAAGATGAGTCTCTCCAATCACATCCCTAAGAGTCGTGAGTGCACGCACACAAAAGACATGTGACAGGCAACGTTTGATGGATGGTTTTCCTCATCCCCACTAACCCCCTCATCTTCCCGTCCATCTCGCAAATCACTCCTGTCTCTCCGTTCCTATGCAGTTTCCTACAATACAATACAATACAATACAATACACTGAAATACAATTCAATACAATAAGATACTATACAATACAATGCAACACAATACAATACAATACAATACACTGAAATACAACTGAATACAATAACATACTATACAATACAATGCAAAACAATACAAAACAATAAAAGGTAATACAATACAATACAATGAAAGACAATATAATACAACACGAGAAAAACAATGCAACGAGAGGTAAAACAAAACAATACAAACAAATACGATACAATACGATGCGGTTCAATGCAATACATTGCAGCCCTGCGGCCACAAACCAATCTTGATTGAGCGAAGGAAGCGTTCACTTGGTCATCCCACCTCACTGCACCGTCCGTCGAAGCAGGCAACCAGCTGAGTTCTGATTCTCATTTTTATAGCGCTAGATATTGGAAGAGGGGGGGTTGGAAGAGGGGGGAGGTTGGAAGAGAGGGGATGTTGAAAGAAAAGAGGTGAAGATGCTATGGTTTTCACACTTTGCCTATTTGTTTGATAACGAACAAGTAATGCCCATAATTCACTTCTCTTCTCCTCCTCTTCTTCCACTTTCTCATCTTCTTCTTCCTCCTCCTCCTAGACGAACCCCTCTAGCAAGACTCCACCTAATGCAAACGTCATTACGAGCTAAACACCTTTAACGACGTATAATATTCAAGCTGAAGAACCTCAGAAGCCAAAAAGACTAAAAGGTAGATCAACCTTAATATTGAATGAATGAATGTACGCTTTGTTATAGCGCACAGTTCGCAAGCTGGGTTGTCTCAGAGGTGCTCACATTGGAAACTATTTGAAAGCACAACGCTATACAGCCTTCAACTTTTCAATGCATTTCTTGCAAACACCATCACCACCACCACCACCACCACCACCACCACCACCACCACCACCACCACCACCACCACCACCACCACCACCACCACCACCACCACCACCACCACCACCACCACCACCACCACCACCACCACCACCACCACCACCACCACCACCACCACCACCACCACCACCACCACCACCACCACCACCACCACCACCACCACCACCACCATCCCCACATTCACACAAAGGAACACTCGCCATCAATTTATTAAAGTCTTTTGTTACCACCATTGTGCCACCATTGTGCCACCATTTCAAACGTCCCCAATCCATATTTCCTTGAATGCTTCTAACTTTAGCACTTTGTGTACACTTTTAATTTATTATTTATCTATTTATTATTATTTATTATTATTATTATTTATTTATTATTATCATTTATTTTTTATTATTTTTTATAAAAAATTGTTGGAAGCTTGTATAAGTAGAAACATGAAAAGAAGAAAAATTTTAAAAAGTAAATTAATAATAATAATAATAATAATAATAATAATGATATAATAATATAAATAAAAAATAAATAAATAAACAAATAAA
>OX387255.1:9819701-9827201 GCA_947562095.1 Branchellion lobata | reverse complement strand
CACCACCTCACTCCTCTTCATCTGCATGGTGGTGCGGACCGTATGGTTGTTTGGGTGGGTGTTTGAGAGGTTAGACTGCATATTCTCTTCATCCCTCTCCCACACCACCACACCACACCACACCACGCCACACCACACCACACCACACCACACCACACCACACCACACCACACCACACCACGCCACACTACACCACACCACACCACACCACACCACATCACACCACACCACACCACACCACACCACACCACACCACACCACATCACACCACACCACACCACACCACACCACACCACACCACACCTTCTCCTCGCCAACAACAGCTGACAACTCGGGTGATAAATTGCAGGTCTCTGTGAAGCTGTCTGTGGTGGCCGGATGGTGTCAACGTTCAACAACCAAGTAATTAACTCTCTGATGAGCCAAAAAAACAAAATCCGAAGAAATAATTTTCGTTAATTAATTAATTAATTAATTAATTAATTAATTAATTAATTAATTAATTAATCAGAGATAAACGAATCTTCCTCACTTTCTCTGGGCACTCCCTTCTTTCGTTGCTTCTTCTCCTTCTTTTCCGACTTGTTCACCACTCTCTTCTTGTTTGAGTGCTGTTGCCATGGTGATGTTGTTGTTGTTGTTATTGTGAAGATGACGTTGTTGTTGTTATTGTGAAGAAGATGTTGTTGTTATTGTGAGGATGACGTTGTTGTTATTATGAAGATGATGTTGTTGTTGTTATTGTGAGGATGACGTTGTTGTTGTTATTGTGAAGATGACGTTGTTGTTATTGTGAAGATGACGTTGTTGTTGTTATTGTGAGGATGACGTTGTTGTTGTTATTGTGAAGATGACGTTGTTGTTATTGTGAAGATGACGTTGTTGTTGTTATTGCATTATAATGGGTAAATGAGGTAACAAAAACAACAACCCTTGTTCGTCGGACACAACCATCCTCTTCCTCTTCCTGTAACTGTCTCGCTATGTCCTCATCATTCTCTGTCTGTGTGTGTGTGTGTGTGTGTGTGTGTGTGTGTGTGTGTGTGTGTGTGTGTGTGTGTGTGTGTGTGTATGCGTGTGTGTGTGAGTGTGTGTGTAGTTTTTCATGCACAAGCATATTTTGATAGAAATAAAAATGTCATTCCATCACTTTTTTTGGTTCTTTGCCTTCATCTTTCTCATTATCTTCTTCGTCATCATCTTCCTCTTCACTCTCATCTTCTTCTTCTTCTTCACTTCCTCTTTTTCTTTTTTTAGCATTTCCATTGAGTTCGCTTTTAACCTTCTCCTTCTTCTCTTCCACTTTGTTCAACTCCTCCATCACCAGCTCATCTATTTCTGCTTTCCTTTATGGGGTGTTTAAGTTGATGAGAATAATTTAATTGGTACAATCAAGTCATTTGAGATGTAGTCGCTGATTTGTATGCAAGTTTGAGATGTGGCTGGAGATGGAGATGTAGGTAAGGGTGCAGATGGGAGTAAGATGAGAAGCATACAAGAATCAAGTGGAGATGAGGTGGGGTTCAAAGAAAATTAGAAAAAGTTCAAATAAAGAGAAGAAAAAGGTTGGATGAAAATGATGGAAAAGTTAGAAAAGAATGAAATGGGAGAAGTCAGATGGGGGTGAAATGGGGGAGGTCAGATGGGGGTGAAATGGGGGAGGTCAGATGGGGATGAAATGGGGGAGGTCAGATGGGGATGAAATGGGGGAGGTCAGATGGGGATGAAATGGGGGAGGTCAGATGATATATGGTGATGAGAGAATGAGAAAAACAAGATGATGATGAATGGGAGTTGAGATGGGAATGAGGTAGTGATGGGGTCACACCTGTGTGTGAGGCTGGTGTCGTACTTGCCCTCCAGCTGCAGCCTCACTTTGCGGGCAGACAGTTGCGACAAGTCCGCTCCTTGCAGAATTTCTTAAAGGAATTTGAACTTTGCACTACAACTATTCAAACATTTAATACAATGAACATTCATTTGGATACACTTCATCGTTGCCTTGATGGTCATTAAACAAATTTTTTAGAGGCAGATCTTTATATAATTTAGGTTTTCTTAATCCAGAAAATACTTGTGTATGATGAATCTAAAAAGATTGCGAAATCGGCATTTCAAAATTAATGTCGAACTCACCAGCTATATCTTTTCTCAACTTGTCAGCATCCATTTTACACCCAAACTCAGTAAACGAAATCAAAAAGCTACGATTTGCTCAATTGTAACCAAAAACATCTAATTAACGAAAGCTATAAATATTCTACTTTTCTTTTTTTTAATTTATAAACTTTTTTTATTTACAGAAACTAAAACAATGATAAATTTTTTATAGTTAAAACAGTGTTATTTTTTCAAGAACTTTTGAATCAACTAAAAATAAAGTACATATAGACAAGGTTATTTTCAGAATCTTAATGACACAAAAATATATTATAGAAAAACAATTGATAAATTAACTCATTGGTAGTTTTTTTTAATTGTAAAACAATCATTCTAGAAGATTCTCAGCTTTCTAGAAAGCGTTCTCATAGCCTTATACTCATATGTTCTTATTTCCCGAGCTGCGGGACGATTGTATGGATGATGAAAGCGCCGTGGTGTACTTGCAAGGCATAGGCGCAAAAACCAGCTTTTTTTCAAATTCCGTGTGTGTTTTAAACTCATTTCATGAATCAAATGAAGCTTTTTGGAACTTTTTAGTTTTCGATAAAATATTTTTATGAGAGACAATACAATACGATCGAAGTGTACTGCAATCCTACACACTTCAACGACGAGTGATTGGAAGGGCCCTGTCTTATGTGGCTTCAAGACCACTGGAACGCCAGAGAAATTATATTATAGGCTTGGATAAAATTAATTATTAATTTCCATTTTTCTTGTTAAATAGTTTTAATGAAAATAATAATCAAAACAAATTTGGATTATCTTTTTTGATAACCAAATCAAATCAACCTATTGAGAAGTGAAACTTCTAAAAGGTTGAAAAAAGTTTCATGATAGTAGTAGTAGTAGTAGTAGTAGTAGTAGTAGTAGTAGTAGTAGTAGTAGTAGTAGTAGTAGTAGTAGTAGTAGTAGTAGTAGTAGTAGTAGTAGTAGTAGTAGTAGTAGTAGTAGTAGTAGTAGTAGTAGTAGTAGTAGTAGTAGTAGTAGTAGTAGTAGTAGTAGTAGTAGTAGTAGTAGTAGTAGTAGTAGTAGTAGTAGTAGTAGTAGTAGTAGTAGTAGTAGTAGTAGTAGTAGTAGTAGTAGTAGTAGTAGTAGTAGTAGTAGTAGTAGTAGTAGTAGTAGTAGTAGTAGTAGTAGTAGTAGTAGTAGTAGTAGTAGTAGTAGTAGTAGTAGTAGTAGTAGTAGTAGTAGTAGTAGTAGTAGTAGTAGTAGTAGTAGTAGTAGTAGTAGTAGTAGTAGTAGTAGTAGTAGTAGTAGTAGTAGTAGTAGTAGTAGTAGTAGTAGTAGTAGTAGTAGTAGTAGTAGTAGTAGTAGTAGTAGTAGTAGTAGTAGTAGTAGTAGTAGTAGTAGTAGTAGTAGTAGTAGTAGTAGTAGTAGTAGTAGTTGTTGTTGTTGTTGTTGTTTTTAGAGTTATAGAAGTAGTTGTAGCTTTCCCAATGGTTTGGAAAGCAACATCTTGAGACAAGGTCCAAAGGCGAAGCTGGTGTCGCTTATACTGTTGAGTGTTGTGTGGGGTGTCGCTTATACTGTTGAGTGTTGTGTGGATGTTAGCAGGAGGACGTATGTTAATGCTGGTGAAGAAGAAAGTTTTTGCTAGTGCAGCCGACTGTATAAGCATCAGAATAAGAGGTTGTGTGTAAGCTAATCTAATCTAATCTAATTAAATCTAATTTAATCTAATTTAATCCAATCTAATCTAATCTAATCTAATCTAATCTAATCTAATTTAATCTAATTTAATCCAATCTAATCTAATCTAATCTAATCTAATCTAATCTAATCTAATCTAATCTAATCTAATCTAATCTAATCTAATCTAATCTAATCTAATCTAAGTTAATCTAATCTAAGTTAATCTAATCTAATCCAATCTAATCTAATCTAATCAAAGCATTTATTGAGCTTCTTTTTGCACTTTTTCCAAAGGCACTGCCTGAGAAACGGTTCTCTTCGCTACTGGGTTATTTTGTGGTGGGGGGGGGCTGGTGAGGGTGGTTGTGATGGGTGGTTAAACACAAGGAGGTTGAAAAGAAAGAAAAGGCTGGCCTTTGAGACACCATTCATAAAGTGGTTGGTGATGTGAGATGGTGGGTGGGTGATGATGGGTGGGTGGGTGAGTGAGGGTGCAGAAAGGGTATGCCACCACGTTGGGATCATGGTGGTTTGAGAAACTACGAGGGTAGGGGGGTTTTGGAACATCAAGTGAGGGTGTGTTGTGAAATGCAACGGTGGTCATGGTGGTGCGGTTGTGAGGCTCAGCTTAAATAAGGCCTGATGCGATGGAAGGTGTGGTGGGGGTAGTGACGTGGTGTGGTGGTGGTAGTGACGTGGTGTGGTGGTGGATTGGTGTAATGGCGTTAGTGGATGGCTGTGATGGTGTAATGTGTGGTGATGGAGTGCTATAAGAGTGAAGAGATTGACTAAATTAATGTTGTTTTCCAGAGAGTGGAAGAATTTGTGGAGATAAATGAGTCATGAAGGTAGATTGAAACAACTTATTCATTATTTAGTTATCAAATTTGAGAATTAGCTTTGGTCTGTGTGTTTAACTGGGTGCCTAAAGCAGTCAAAATGGTTGACGCAGATCCTTGTGCTAGATTTAAAATTTTTGCAATTGTGACGTGAAATCAAATTTAATTGTGAACAATTGTGTGTTTTTGTTAGTAAATCAGCACACTATTGATATTATAAAAATAATAATTGTCAATTCTTCCATGGATTCAAGTCTGACAGGCTTGAAACGTGATGTGAGAGATGGTGGATAACTAATACACGAATAATAATGGAAAACACATTTGTAAGATGTGTTTCTTCCAAGATTTGGTTGTTTGGTGTGGCAATGGTGAGCTGCTCAAGTGGTGGGAGGTGTTTGGGATAATATTATTCGTTCTGGATGTCTGGTTGCTGATTGGTGGAGGTACTAGGTGACACACTTCTCCAGCAAATCACGCATCTCCTCTTCCCGCTTTGTATTTTTCTATTATCAATCTGTATTTTGGAGTTTTTAGACATCGACTGGATCAGATTAGTTTATTTTATACACCAAAGTCTAGTGTTTGATCAACCTTGAAGGTATGAACACTCACTTAATTTACCAGACCTTCAGTGTGCTTTTTAGTAGAAAAGTAATAAAAATGTCTTCTGAGTAATAACATCTCAAATCAAGCAAGTTCGACCGGAGTTCCACTGACTGCAGCTTGCAACATTGTCATATAATTGTTGTCAACATTATTCTCAGCAGATCTTACATTCACAAAGGACTATATTGACTTTTTCAGAGCACTAGATGGGGGTCGATAATGAAGAGGTGGCCATCGAGGCAGATGCAAAAGATGGCAAACCAAAAAAGGAAATTTTAAAGAAAGGAGTTCCAGAAAATTTGGTTCATGAAGACGTTGAAGATTTTGGAAGTCTCGAAAAGACCAGTGAAGATGGGGCTGTTGCTAACGTGGATGGTGGTGAGGCTGTTGCAGGAGATGGGAAGACTGCAGACGAAATGGTGAATGTCAAAAAACAGAAGACCAGGAAGGTGGTAAATTTATAAATAGACTGTGAACCAATCATAAATTGAATTATTTTTCAAGCTACTCCATTTCATTTCACCAGAGTCGAAGAGTCTTCACACCGAGGAGCAGGAAGTCAACTGCAAAAGCAGCTTCAACTGGAAACTCAGAGGAAACTGAGGCAACTTTGCACACACCTTCTCCTTCAAACTCTGCACCTCTTTCTAACTCAACCCCCTCTTCCACCATCCCTCGAGGCACCTCGACAGACACTCGATCATCCATCAGAGCAACCAGACAAAAAACCAAATTTTCCTTCACACCCACTCAAACAAACCATCTTCACAAATCCTCTTCACCCCGCACTCCAAGGACACCTTCTTCTCACAAGAAGCTTCCTCTCCGTACATCCCCTGTCTTTTCTGAGGCTCCTTCCGACCTTCGACTGGGTTATGAGACTGAAAAACGTGAGAGTGATGTGACAATGGATGAGGGTGGGAAAGAGAAGGATCTGAAAGAACAAAAGAAGGGTGTGAAAGATGATGATAAGGGGGCAAAAGATGGAGATGAGGAAAAAGTTGCAGAGTCGGGACCTTCGGAAGGCCAGCGGAGAATGAAGCAGAGGCTTGTGGGACTGCAAGACAACCATGTCATGGAGGTGATTGAGATGGTCTCGAGGGGCGAGTTTAGTTGTGGAAGTGTTCTGAGAGAGATGGGAGATGGGGGTGGTGGAAATGGTGGTGGAGTGGTGTCAGAAGGGAGTGAGGGTGGTGGAGGAGGTGTTGAGGAGACCGCAGGTGAAATGGATGTAACATTTGAAAAGACGACAACAAATGGTGTTGTTGGCAATGAAGAAGGAGAAGAAAAAAAAACACAAAAATCGACCAACAAAGAACCACAAATGTTCACCAACAAAAAACCACCAGAACAAGCAGCCTCACCCAACAACACAAACAATGACAAACACAATGACACAAACAATGACAAACAAAATTACACAGCCAACAACACAGACAACGACATACCCAACAACACAAACAATGACACACCCAACAACACCCACAAAGACACCCATCCAGAGGGGGTGGAGTGGGGGGAGGGGGAGATGTTTTGGGTGAGGGTGTCAGGCCACCCGTGGTGGCCTTGCATTTCATACAACACCCTCGAAGGAAAGCATTACAAGTTCATGAAGGGTTTGTGGGGGGTCATGCTCACCACCACACCAACAACAACAAAACTACTCCACACCAACAACAACAAAACCACCCCACACCAACAACAACAAAACCACCCCACACCGCACGACAGGGTCCAACCGAGTGTTGTACCACTTCCACTTCTTGGGCGATTCGTGCGAGAAGGGATGGGCAGAAGCTCCTTCCACGGCAGCCTTCGAGGGTGGCGAGAGCTTCCGACGACTGCAGAGCCACAAGCTGCAGCAAGCGAGGAGTCTGGTGGCGAAAAGCACCTCTTCCAAGATCAAGAAAGCCTCTCTGTTGTCCTACGAGGTCAAACCACACCGGGTGGCTGAGTGGAACCAGGCCACTGAGGAGGCCGAGGCGGTGATGAAGATGGAGAGGGGAGCCAGGCTGAGGTGGGTGGCTGAGAAGGAAGCCACTGCTGCTGTTGCCGCTGCTGCTGCGGCTGCTGCCAGGAAGAAGATGAATAATAAGAGGAGGCTGGAAGGTGGGTGTTGTGGAGTATGATTGAATGGTTGTTTTGGCTGTAGGAGGTGGTTGATTGGTGTTGTAATCACCACCAACAGCAACAAGAGGAGAAGGAGGGGGAGGAGGAGGGGGAGAGGAGAAGGGGGTGAAGAGGATGAGGATGG
>OX387255.1:9814701-9817201 GCA_947562095.1 Branchellion lobata | reverse complement strand
TTGCTGCTGCCACTGGTGACGTTGCTGCTGCCAATGGTGACGTAGCTGTTGCCAATGGTGATGTAGCTGTTGCCAATGGTGACATGGTTTCAAATGGTGGCGTGGTTGTCAATGGCGATCATTCGGTCACCACCAAAGACAGCGAATGTTTGGCTGATGAAAAAGCAGACGAGGCCAAAACCGAAAGTGAATCATCCTCTGTCGATGTTGTCAACGGAGGTGTCATCAGTGGTGGTGGTGGTGGTGGTGGGGGTGGTAATGGTGGTGGTGGGGGTGGTGGTGCCTCCAATGCCAAAGTCGATGATGCATTCTTGTGCAGGGGCTGCTCTGAAGGTGAAATTATTTATATAATAATAATAATAATAATAATAATAATAATAATAATAATAATAATAATAATAATAATAATTTAAAAAAAAAATATTATTATATTATGTTATTGTTATATTGTTGCAGGTGTGCATGAGTGCTTCATCTGCAAGCTGGTGGAAGAACCAAGCAGCAAGAAAGCTGTGAAAAATAAAAATAAAAATAAAGTTATAAATAATAATAATAATAATAATAATAATAATAATAATAATAATAATAATAGTAATAATCATGCAAAAGCTAAAACAAATATCGAGACTTTCAGGGGTAGGGGTGGTGGTGGTGGTGGTAATGGTGGTGGTGGTGGGGGTGATGGGGGTGGTGGGGGTGGTGGTGGTGGTGAGGGTGGTGGTAGGGGTGGTGGTGGGGGTGTTGGTGAGGCTGGTGGTGAGAGTGAGGGTGGTGGCGGTGAAAGTGGTGGTGGTGGGGATGGGGGTGGTGTTGGGGGGGATGGTGGTGAGGGTGGTGGTGAGGGTGGTGGTGGGGGTGGTGGTGGTGATGAGGGTGTTGGTGAGGATAATTCTTTGAAAGTTGAGCCGATGGAAGTTGACAATACAAACACTGACATCAACGCTGATGAGGATACAAACAAAGATGGTAACAATGACAACAACAACAACAACGAAATGATAAGTAATTGCAATGGGTGCCTTGACAACAACAACAACAACAACAACAACAATGATGACAACAACAAAAACAACGATGATGACAACAACAACAACAACAATGATGAAAACAACAACAATGATGATGAAAACAACAACAATGAAAACAAAAACAACAACAACAATGATGATGTCAACAAATCTAACAACAGAAATTTTGAAATCAACAATAACAATAGCAACACCACTACCAACAACAACATCGACAACGACATCAACAATGACGTCATCACCAACAACACTAACACCACCAACGAAACCTCCAACGACAATAGCAACGCCAACAACAACAACAACAAGAGCAAGGACTCAGAGACAACAGACAAGAGAGGGAGGGTGAGAAGGAAGAGCTACAATGGTTTGGGAAATTCAATAATAAAAATTAAAAAAAATAAAATTTAAAAAAATAATTAAAAAATAATAATAATAATAAAATCTTAGTATTTCATTTTATAATTATGATATTTTTTTAATTTTCAGTCAGAAGAAACGCATCATTCAGCAACAACAAAAACAACAACAACAACGGGAGCAACAATAACAGTAACAACAACAAGAACAACGGTAACAACAGCACTGATAATGATAACAACAGCAACAACAAAAACAACAACAGCCACCGACCAATCAAGTGCAACTCTGCTGTGTGCAGTCTGTATTTCCATAAGAGGTGTCTCAAGTCACTCAAGCACTCCAAGGTCTCTGATAGGCTGTCCCAAGTCACGTGCCCCGCCCACGTCTGTCACTCATGTGCCTCTGACTCTGACAAGTTACACCTCGCTGCCAAGGGTTGGTTGTGGTAGTGGCCTTGGTGTGGTGTTGTTGATGTTGATGAAAAATAAATCACACATCTTACACCATCATTCTTCCACCACCACCACCACCACCATCCACCCACCACCATCCGCCCACCACCTCCACCACCATCCGCCCACCACCTCCACCACCATCCACCCACCACCATCCACCCACCACCATCCACCCACCACCATCCGCCCACCACCTCCACCACCATCCGCCCACCACCTCCACCACCACCCTCCACCAGGCAAGCTGCTCCGGTGCATCAGTTGCACCAACTCCTACCACACAGGCGACTTGTGCCTTCCTGCAGGCAGTAAGCACCTTGACCGCCATTGGATCCTCTGCCCCGACCACCTCCCCCCCAACAAGTCTCTCAAGCACCAAGACCACACCAATGTCTCCTGGTGCTTCTCTTGTGGCAAAGGTGGCTGGGAGTGTGGTATGAGAGGGGGTGGTAGTGGGGGGGTGGTATGAGGGGGGGGGGTGGTGGTGGTGGGTATGAAGGAAGGTGGTAATGGTGGGGGGTATGAAGGAAGGTGGTGGTGGTGGGGGGTATGAAGGAAGGTGGTGGTGGTGGGGGGTATGAAGGAAGGTGGTGGTGGTGGGGGGTATGAAGGAAGGTGGTGGTGAGGATGATGAAGATGGTTGAGGGTGTGGTT
>OX387255.1:9807201-9809701 GCA_947562095.1 Branchellion lobata | reverse complement strand
ACCACATCACCACACCATACCACACCACACCACACCACACCACACCACACCACACCATACCACACCACACCACACCACATCACCACACCACACCACACCACATCACACCACACCTCCAGGGGAGGAGTTGTTGTTTAACTACAACTTCGACTGCTTGGGCGACAAGAAGACGCCGTGTCATTGTGGCGCTTCCGTCTGCAGTGGCTTCCTGGGAGAGAGGCCCAAGCAACTGCCGACGCAGGCGAGTGAGGACAAGGGCAGGAGGAAGAAGAAGAAGGTCTCCCTCCCGGAAGAGCCCCCCCATGAAGACACCTGCTTCAGGTCACCATGACCACCTCCTCCTCCTCCTCCTCTTCTTCCTCCTCTTCTTTCTCTTTCTTTTTCTCCTCTTCCTCCTCTTTCTCTTACTTTCTCTTCTTGTTTTTTCTTTTTTAAAAATTCTTTTCGTTTTCTCCATCTATCCATCCCTCCATCCATCTCACCCTTCCTCCTCTATTTATCCATTCATCCATCCACCTTTCCTCCTCCATCCATCCACCTCGCCATCTACCTCCTCCATCCATCTCACCATCCATCTCACCATCCATCTCACCATCCACCTCTTCCATCCATCTCACCATCCATCACCATGCCAGCAGGTGTGGCATGGATGGAGAGTTGTTGCTGTGCGACAAACACAACTGTCCCAAGGCCTACCATCTCAAGTGTTTGTCCCTCCTGAACCTGCCCAAGGGTGGGTGGTGTGGTATGGTGTGGTGTGGTGTTGTGTGGTATGGTGTGGTGTGGTGTGGTGTGGTGTAGTGTGGTGTGGCGTGCTGTGGTGGATGAATGGTGTGGATGAGGGTGGATGGGTAGGTAAGTGGGGGATGGGTGTGTAAGGGGGGGGAAAGGGGGTGAGTGAATGGATGGATGAATTATTTCTCTCTTTTACTCTTTATTCCTTCAAACTTCTCTTTTTCCTCCTCCATCTGACTCCTCCTCCATCCCCCTTTCACTTCTCACTCTTCTCCTTCCTCGCAGGAAAGTGGATCTGTCCTTGGCACTCGTGTGACGAAGAGTCGTGTGGAAAGCAGGCTCATTTCTTCTGTTCCATGTGCCCCAACTCCTTCTGCCGTCGCCATAACAACCAAACCATCACGCAGCTCTCCACTGGCAGGATGATCTGCGATGAACACCCGCCCACGTGTCCTCAACTGCAGTTCTTATTGGCCAGGGACTGCGAAGAAGCGGCCAATAAAAAACGAGCTTTGAGCGGCGACAAGAGCATGAGTGAAGTGGTGATGGGCAAGGTGGTAAGCAGTGTTCTGGAGGGGGTGATGGAGGCATCAGTGGAGGAGAATGAGGAAGAGGAGGAGGAGGAGGAAGAGGAGGAGGAGGAGGAGGAGGAGGAGGAGGAAGAGGAGGATGATGACGATGATGATGGGTTGGTGGATGAGAAGGGGGGGGTGGACGAGGATGACGAAGAGTTCAAACCTTGCAAGAGAAGGAAGAGAACCCCCTCTCGAAGGCCTCGCAACAAAAATAACAACAACAAAAATAAAAATAATAATAATAATATTAATAAAAATAATAATAATAATGACAATAGCGACCGAACGAGCAGCATTAGTGCTTTTAACCACCACACTGCAACAACTCCTGCCAGCTTCCCAGCTATCAGCTGTGAAAATAACAACAACAATAATAATAATAATAATAATAATAATAATAATAATAGCATTAATAATATTAAAACCAATAATATCAACAACAACAACAACAATAATAATAATAATCCTGATGGCGTGAAGGTGAAGAGAGGTCGAGGGAGGCCAAGGAAAGCAGTTCGACCAATCAGATTGGAGCCTCCGAAAGGGGATCAACCAACCATAAGCCACAACGGTCACCTTGGTGACGCGAGTGAGGTCAACCGTTGTGGTGGTGATGGTAGTGATGGTGGTGTGAGTACTACTGCTACTACTACTTCTACCATTAATACTACTACTACTGGTATTATTCCTTCCATTACTGGCACCACCACCACTACTACTACTACTACTACTACTACTAATAATAATAATAATAATAATAATAATAATAATAATAATAATAATAATAATAATATTGATGATGGCTCGAGTAGCAGTAGTAAAAGTGGATCTTATGTAATCACTACTGAAGCCGCTAACAGTACTACTACGTCCACTGCTACTTCTAAGAATGGTAATAATAATAATAATAATAATAATAATAATAATAATAATAATAATAGTGATGAAAATTGTAAAACTAATAACAATAACAACGGAAATAATAATGATAATAATAATAATGATAATAATAATAATAACACAATTAGCTGTAATGGTGACGCAAGGAGCGATGTGCTTGATAGTGCGGAAGATGATGACAACAATAATACTAATAATAATAATAACAATAATAATACTAATAATAATAATAATAACAATAATAATACTAATAATAATAATAATAACAACAATAATAATAATAATAATAA
>OX387255.1:9800810-9802001 GCA_947562095.1 Branchellion lobata | reverse complement strand
CTCCTCCCCTTCTCCCCCTTTATCCTTTTTCTCCCCCCTTCCCTCTTCATCCATCCCCTCCCCCCCTTTCATCCCTCTTCTCCTCCATCTCTTCTTCCTCTCTCCCTCCTCCATTCTTCCCTTTTTCTTTCGTTCCCCCTTTTCCATCTATCCCCATCCACTCACCCATACCTACCCATCCATCCATCCATCCATCCATCCATCCATCCATCCATCCATCCATCCATCCATCCATCTATCCATCCACTCATCCATCCATCCATCCAACCATCTATCCATCCATCCATCCAATCTCCGCAACCCAATCAATCAGGAGAGAGAGCGCTTAAAGAAGAGGCATATATCTCCGCAGCAACGAAGCATTATTGAAAAAAAAACTATAAATGAGAAGGAATGTTTGTGAAAAAATAAATTGGAAGGAGGAGGAAGACGAGGAGGAAGAGGAGGAGGAGGAGGGGAGGAAGGAGGAGGAGGAGGAGGAGGAGGAGGAGGAGGAGGAGGAAGAGGAGAAGGAGAAGGAGGAGGAGGAGGAGGAGGAGGAGGAGGAGGAGGAGGAGGAGGAGGAGAAGGAGAAGGAGGAGGAGGAAAAAAAAAAGGAGGAGGAGAAGGAAGAGGAGGAAGAGGAGAAGGAAGAGGAGGAAGAGGAGGAAGAGGAGGAGGAGGAGGAGGAGGAGGAAGAGGAGGAGGAGAAGGAGAAGGAGGAGGAAAAGGAGGAGAAAGAAGAATAGGAGGAGGAGGAGGAGGAGGAAAAGGAGGAGGAGGAGGAGAAGGAGGAGGAGAAGGAAGAGGAGGAAGAGGAGAAGGAAGAGGAGGAAGAGGAGGAAGAGGAGGAGGAGGAGGAGGAAAAGGAGGAGGAGGAGGAGGAGAAGGATGGGTGGTAGGGAAAGCATTGGAGACATGAGAGGGAGTGTGTGGCGTGGTATGAGTACGTGATGAGAAGGATGTGTGAAAGACAACAGAATGCAATAAGGTAACTGACAAAAAAAATTTAAAAAATGAAACGAAAAAAAAAAAAAAAGAAAAAAAAGAAAGAAAAAGAAAGAAAAAAGAAAAAAAAAAGAAAAAAGAAAAAAAAAAGAAAAAAAAGAAAGAAAAAGATTTGTTTTCAAAACAAAACATTAGTGATGAAAAAATCAAGAAGCTTGAAGCAACATGGAAATGCAAGTGGGAAAATAAATGGAAAAAACATGG
>OX387255.1:9788310-9795810 GCA_947562095.1 Branchellion lobata | reverse complement strand
ATCGGTGTTTCAATGTTGATGATCACTTTAAAAGCGAATTGTGCTTTTGAAAACAATCTTTCCTGCTATTTATACGGGTCGTCAACAACACGCCACACCGCACCACACCACACCACACCACACCGCACCACACCACACCACACCACACCACACCACACCACACCACACCACACCACACCGCACCACACCACACCGCACCACACCGCACCACACCACACCACACCACACCACACCACACCACACCACAGAGTGGGAGTACCAGACGCCAGACTGCACAGGAGTTTGCCCTGCTCTCAAGAGCTGATGCCTTACCTCGAAGTGGCCTATGTGTGTGTCGATGGTGGGTGGTGTGGTTGGTGTGGTGTGGTGTGGTGTGGTGTGGTGTTGTGGGGAGTAGTGTGGTGTGGTGTGGTGTGGTGTGGTGTGGTGTGGTGTGATGGGGAGTGGTGTGGTGTGGTGTGGTGTGGTGTGGTGTGGTGTGGTGTAATTTAGTGTGGTGGTTGTCATGGCAACAGCAGCCGTCGGAGTGTGTGGCATTGGTGGTTTTATTCTGGAAGTTCATTAATATTTTCAGTCCGAAGCCATTTTTATTCATCCACTTATTTATGAAGCGCCACAGAAATGGCCAATAAAAGCTGTGTGGATGTTCCAGGAGGCTGCCTGGTGTTTTGCTGGGTGGTGCCCGCCTAAGCACATAAAGCATAATGGGATTCGGAAAAACTAGAAAATAAAAAATAAAAAAAACATGAAAAAAAAACTATGGAGAAAAACGTGGAAAAATTATTGAAAAAACACGAAACACGAAAAGAAAAACAAGAACCAACAGTTTGTTGATAAAAAAACGAGATGTTTGTAGTATTGGGAGTAGATTGAAAAAAAAGGTTTCGCTTGCACAATTACGAAGCAAGGAGTTCATGGGAAATTTGGTTCGAGCTTTCAAATGTGGGCACAGTTAGAGAGGTTGTTCCGAAAGACAATTTTAATAAAGATTATCTGGCTGGCATGGAATTGTTGAGAGACTTGAAGAAGTTGAAAAAGTAAAAAATAAAAAAAAAAGAAATTGGAAAAAAACTTTCAATTGCATCTTCCACCATTTTTTCACCACCACCACCACCACCACCACCACCATCTTCGCCATTACCACCACCACCACCGCCACCACCACCACCACCACCACCACCACCACCACCACCACCACCACTACAGTCCTACCTCCAACTGCCTGTGGACAGACGACCACTCAACTCATCCAACCATCCCCTCTCCCCCCATCCGTCCATCCATCTTCAACGCCACCTACCTCACCATCGTCATCATTACCACCTTTAACCACCTCATCTCTCTTTTCTTCTTCTTCTTTTTCTTCTTCTTCTTCTTCTTCTTCTTCTTCTTCTTCTTCTTCTTCTTCTTCTTCTTCTTCTTCTTCTTCTTCTTCTTCTTCTTCTTCTTCATTTGAAGCAATATTATTTCCTTCAACTTTTTCTTCACCACCTTTGAAACAACCGATCACACAGCAACCAGCTTCAAGCACCCTCCATCCACCCCTACCAACCACTCCCCCCTCCCTCCCCACTCCACCATCCCCCTTCCTCCTCCCCCACCACGCCTTCATCTCCAGTGGTCTGATGGGAGAGTGTTCCCTCCACCTCCCCCTCCTCCCCGGCCACCAAGTCAACATCTCCCTTTTCTCCTTCCCCTCCCCTTCTTGTCGCTGGTCCCTCCTCATCCAAGAACTGCCTCATCATCCTCTTCCTCCTCCTCCTCTTCCTTCTTCTTCTCTTCAGCTTCATCATCATCCTCTTCCTCCTCTTCATCACCTTGATCCTCCTTCTTCAATTCATCTTCGACGTCGTAAGCGTTCTTCTCTTCTTCATCCGCTTCCTCATCCGCTTCACCCCCCTCATCCTCATCCTCATCTGCTTCACCCCCCTCATCTTCTTCCTCATCCTCTTCATCATCCTCTTCATCCCCCTCTATCTCATCTTTTTTCTTTTTCTTCTCGTGTTCCTCCTTCTCTTCATCTTCTTCCTCCTTCTCCTCCTTCTTTTCATCTTCTTCCTCCTCCTCCTCCTCCTCCTCCTCCTCCTCCTCCTCCTCCTCTAATCCACTCAAGAAGACAACACACAACAATAGCACCCAATGAACTTCAAAAGCCTGCACTGCAAGTGGTCACGAAGCCAAGAGGGGGGGAGGAGATGAGGAGGAAGAAGAAGAAGATGATGATGATGGTGAAAATAAAAAATAACTCAAAAAAGATAAAGAAAAAGACGACGCAAAAAACGAATCATGATGAATTGAAAGCGAAAAATCAAAATGAAAAAAAGAAGACAAAACTAAAGAGAGAGAAAAAAAAGAAGAGGATGACGAAGAAGAAGATGGAAAAAAAGAAAGAGATGAAAAGAAAAAATGAAACAGGAAGAATGAGGAGGGGGAGGAGGAGGAGGAGAAGTAGGAGGAAAAAGAGGAGGAGGAGGAAGAGAGGGTGGTGTTGTGGAACAAACGGTTCATCTGACATCTCTGCAAAAAAATCGGCTGAAAAAACGGAACACAAAAAACACTTTGAGGCGAGTTCGCAAAACGATAAAAAAAACAAAAAAACGCATGGAAGTGTTTGGACAGAAAAAAGAAAAACAGGAAAGAGAAGCTGGAAAGATGTGATCTGTGAAGGCCACAAAAACATTAAATACGGCAAACAAACAGACATAACCACCGATAACCTTAAAGAAAACAACAAACACAACAAACAAAACAAACAAAACAAACGCAACAAACACAACAAAGCAACAGAGGGTTACGAAAACAAGGAAACGAATGAAAAAGCATTGGACGAGGAGCTCATTTTCGTGAACAACAAACCATGCAACGATGGAATTGTCGCAACCGTCAACAACAACAACAGAAACAACAACAACAACAACAGAAACAACAACAACAACAACAGAAACAACAACAACAACAGAAACAACAACAACAACAACAACAACAACAACAACAACAACAACAACGACAACAGAAACAACAACGACAACAACAACAACAACAACAACAACAACAACAACAACAACAACAACAACAACAACAACAACAACAACAACAACAACAGAAACAACAACAACAACAACAACACAAAATCGTGTTGCACAGCACCCGTGCAAACTCAAAGTTTTTTCAGGCATGCAAGAGTGATGGAGGAGGAGGAGGAGGAGGAGGAGGAGGAAAAGGAGGAGAAGGAGGAGGAGGAAGAAGAGGAAGAGGAGGAGGAGGAGGAGGATGGTGATAAAGACAAAAATGATGAAGAAAATGAGAACACGGATGATGAAGAAGATGATGATGCTGTAGTTGAAGTGGAAGAAAGAAGAGGAGGAAGAGGAGGAAGAAGAAGAGAAAGAGGAGGAAGAAGAGGAGGAGGAGGAGGAGGAAGAAAGGCAGGAGGAAAAGAAAAGGAGAAGCAAAGGAGGCGGAAGAGAGGCACACAGGACGAGAGCAGGTGAGTGCCAGCGGTGTTAATGAATTTATGCACCTAACAAATAACAACAATAATGAAAACAATACAACAAAAAATAAATCAATAATGAAACAACAACAAGAACAAGAACAACCTCATAATCATGAGAACAACCTCATAATCATGAGAACAACCTCATAATCATGAGAACAACCTCATAATCATGAGAACAACCTCATAATCATGAGAACAACCTCATAATCATGAGAACAACCTCATAATCATGAGAACAACCTCATAATCATGAGAACAACTTCATAATCATGAGAACAACCTCATAATCATGAGAACAACCTCATAATCATGAGAACAACCTCATAATCATGAGAACAATCTCATAATCATGAGAACAACCTCATAATCATAAGAACAACCTCATAATCATGAGAACAACCTCATAATCATGAGAACAACTTCATAATCATAAGAACAACTTCATAATCATAAGAACAACCTCATAATCATGAGAACAACCTCATAATCATGAGAACAACCTCATAATCATAAGAACAACCTCATAATCATAAGAACAACCTCATAATCATGAGAACAACCTCATAATCATGAGAACAACTTCATAATCATAAGAACAACTTCATAATCATAAGAACAACCTCATAATCATAAGAACAACCTCATAATCATAAGAACAACCTCATAATCATGAGAACAATCTCATAATCATGAGAACAACTTCATAATCATGAGAACAACCTCATAATCATGAGAACAACCTCATAATCATGAGAACAACCTCATAATCATGAGAACAACCTCATAATCATGAGAACAACCTCATAATCATGAGAACAACCTCATAATCATGAGAACAATCTCATAATCATGAGAACAACCTCATAATCATGAGAACAACCTCATAATCATGAGAACAACCTCATAATCCAAACCTTTTTGTTAATCATTTTTTATTTCAAGTTTGATGAAGCTTTCCCGAGATTAATTTTGCGTGAGTTTCTCACAGCTGTGTTCAAAGATTCAAAATGGATGATTGCTTTTGTTTCTGAGAGCTCAAAAGTCATCCTCAACCGCCGTTGGAAATCATTTTTCTTCTTAATTGCTGAAAACATTTTAGTTTTTATGCAAGTGCAGACAGAAAAACAAAATAAAAAGAACTTCAAAGGAAAAACAAAAAAAAAAGAATTTCAAAAGAAAAACAAAAAAAGAGACAAGCAAAACAATAAACAAAACTGAAAAACTAAAAAGACGAAGCTGAGTAAATCAGACGTTTGATACAAACTCGAAAGAAAAACAATGCATGGAATGGTGGAGTCTTTGAAGGAAGAATTAGTCTGTTGCATGAAACATTAGTCTGTTGCATGAAACAGTAGTCTGTTGCATGAAACATTAGTCTGTTGCATGAGACATTAGTCTGTTGCATGAAACATTAGTCTGTTGCATGAAACAGTAATCTGTTGCATGAGACATTAGTCTGTTGCATGAGACATTAGTCTGTTGCATGAAACATTAGTCTGTTGCATGAAACATTAGTCTGTTGCATGAGACATTAGTCTGTTGCATGAAACATTAGTCTGTTGCATGAGACATTAGTCTGTTGCATGGAATATTAGTCTGTTGCATGAGACATTAGTTTGTTGCATAAGACTAGTCTGTTGCATGAGACATTAGTCTGTTTCATGCGGACATTTTATGATGGCCGATGAACCAACGCAAAATAAATTGTTAATCAAAAAGAAAAAAACAGAAAAAAAGATAAAAAGAACATTTCGTTTTGAAACTTCCGGAAACAACTTCCGGAAGCAACTTCCGGAAACAACTTCCGGAAAAGAACAATCCTTCCATGCTGAGGCGTGTGTTCGACTAATCATGATAGCTTCGATTAAATAATTGAAGTTAGTTTGACATCTCATTTGATGACTCATCCGCAGAGTGACGGTCATTCCTGCCTGTGACGTCAGCAAGCGGGGGAGTCACGTGTTCACTTCTCAAGGCCATGGTCCCGTCAAGATCACCTTCAAATGGGATGCTGAAGAGGAGGAAGAAGAGGAAGAAGGAGGAAGAGAGAAGAGAAAAGTGGAGATGAGAAGAGAGGGGGAGAAGAGGAAAGATAAAAGAGAAACAAGAAGAAAAATGATGGAAAGAAAGAAAGAAGGAATGAGGAGGAAAAAGAAGACGAGAGAGGATGATGATGATGATGATGATGAAGAGGATGATGAAGATGATGATGATGATGATGATGATGATGATGATGATGAGGATGATGATGATAATGAGATGGGAGGGAGGAAGGAGGGATTGTCCGGGGGCTGTGGTGTTGATTCCAACAAGCGGATACTGACGAGTGGAAACAAAAACCTCGAAAGCAATCTCCGCAGGAAGCGGAAAAAGAACGATAATGACGCTGCAACTATCAGCCACGGGACCCTCAGACGCCACGTGATCGGTGTTGACAGGCCTGTGTGGCAACCTATCAGAGAAAACAACCAACAGAAAAAAAACAACATCAACAACAACAATATCGACATCAACAATAACAACAAAAATAATAATGATGAGAAAGATTATGGTGATAATAACAACTATAATAATCAAAACAACAACAACAACAACAACACCTCTCACAACGCCCTTTCAGAACGCCTTCAGAGCATCGTCCTACTGGAATATTCTAGTGAGTTTAAGTGCTCGTTACGTCACATCATCGTGATGTCTGCTTCTGAGCTGCTCACGTGTCTAATGTTACTCTCCCCCCCCTCTCCCCCCCCCCCCCCCCTTTCCTCCCTTTTCTTTTCCATTCTCTCACCTCCCCTTCTCCCTCTTCCCGCATTTTTCTTCCCTCCTCCCCCATTTTTCTTCCCTCCTCCCCCCTTCCCCCCTTTCCTATTTTCTCTTCCTTCCCTTTCTGATCTAATCCTTTTTTATCATTCCACCTTCTTCTCTCCCTTGCTAATCTCATTATCTGAAATCCTTCACTTTTCCTCCCCTACCTTCTCATTTCTACCTCCCTTCCCCTTCCTCCTCATCTCTACCTCCCTTCCCTTTCCTCCTCATCTCTACCTCCCCTCCCCTACCTCCTCTCCCTCACTTCTCCTCCCCTACCTCTTCATCTCTACCTCCCCTCCCTCACCTCATCATCCCCAACCCCTCACCAACTCACCCACCCATCGTTTCCTTCTTTCGTTTTTTCATTCTTCCCTCCATCCAAACGTCTACTCTTTTATTTCTTCATTCATTCATCCATCAAAACTGGAAGCTATGACTGAACCCATCAATCTGCCAAATCCACCTCCCCTCCACTCCAACCTCCCCAAATCCACACCCCTTCCCCACTTCAACCTCCCCAAATCCACACCCTCCTTTCCACTTCAACCCTCCCTAAATGTACACCCTTCATCAATCCCTTCCATCCAGCCACCCCCCTCCAACCACTCCACCCTAACCCCCCTAAACACTATCCCGCCAACAATCCACAATTTCACCACTCCCACAACCTCACCACTTTCACCACCCCACAACCTCACCCATTTCACCACCCCACCATCCTACAACCTTTCCACCCCACAACCTCACAAACCCACAACCCCACCACCCCACAACCCCACCACTTCCACCACCCCACAGCCCCACCACCCCACAGCCCCACCACCCCACAACCTCACCACTTCCACCACCCCACAACCTCACCACTTCCACCACCCCACAACCTCACCACTTCCACCACCCCACAACCTCACCACTTCCACCACCCCACAGCCCCACCACCCCACAACCCCACCACCCCACAACCTCACCACTTCCACCACCCCACAGCCCCACCACCCCACAACCCCACCACCCCACAACCTCACCACTTCCACCACCCCACCACCCCACAACCCCACCACCCCACAACCTCACCACTTCCACCACCCCACAACCCCACCACTTCCACCACCCCACAGCCCCACCACCCCACAGCCCCACCACCCCACAACCTCACCACTTCCACCACCCCACAACCTCACCACTTCCACCAC
>OX387255.1:9773310-9778310 GCA_947562095.1 Branchellion lobata | reverse complement strand
ATGGATGGGAAGAGAGGTAGATGGATGGATGGGAGAGGGAAGGTGGATGGATGGATGGATGGATGGGAGAAGGGAGTTGGATGGATGGATGGATGGGAGGGGGGAGGTGGATGGATGGATGGATGGGAGAGGGGAGGTGGATGGATGGATGGATGGATGGGAGAGGGGAGGTGGATGGATGGATGGATGGATGGGAGAAGGGAGGTGGATGGATAGATGGATGGATGGATGGATGGATGGAGGTGAAGCAGATGGATGGATGGATGGGGGAGGGGAGGTGGATGGATGGATAGATGGATGGAAAAATGGATGGATGAAGGGATTGATGGAGGGGAGATGGAGGGATAGATGGATGGAACAAGGAAGGGTGATGGATGAAAAAAGAAAAAAAGAAAAAAATGAAGATGGATGAATGTCGGATGTAATTATTTAGTATATTGATGAATGAATGTTGGATGGATGGATGAATGGATGGATGAATGATCGATCAAGTTAATAACTGAATGGATTATGAGAATGGGTGATGAATGGATTGTGAATGGATTGTGAATGAATGATGAATGGATGATGAATGGATGATGAATGGGTGATGAATGGATTGTGAATTGATTGTGAATGAATGATGAATGGATGATGAATGGATGATGAATGGATGATGAATGGATGATGAATGGATGATGAATGGATGATGAATGGATGATGAATGGATGATGAATGGATGATGAATGGATGATGAATGGATGATGAATGGATGATAAATGGATGATGAATGGATGATGAATTTATGATAAATGGATGATAAATGGAGAAATGAGAGATTAAATGAAAAAATGATGAATGAGAATAATGATGGAAGTGAAGTTGGATGATTGTTTGGATGGATGGATGAATGAATGAATGATTGGTTGGATGGATGGATGAATGAATGGATGATTGTTTAGATGGATGGATGAATGAATGGATGATTGTTTGGATGGGTGGATGAATGAATGGATGATTGTTTGGATGGGTGGATGAATGAATGGATGATTGTTTGGATGGGTGGATGAATGGATGAATGGATGATTGTTTGGATGGATGGATGAATGAATGGATGATTATTTGGATGGGTGGATGAATGGATGAATGGATGATTGTTTGGATGGATGGATGAATGAATGGATGATTGTTTGGATGGGTGGATGAATGAATGGATGATTGGTTGGATGGATGGATGAATGAATGGATGATTGTTTGGATGGATGGATGAATGAATGGATGATTGTTTGGATGGATGGATGAATGAATGGATGATTGTTTGGATGGGTGGATGAATGAATGGATGATTGGTTGGATGGGTGGATGAATGAATGGATGATTGTTTGGATGGGTGGATGGATGGATGAATGAATGGATGAATGGATGGATGATTGTTTGAATGGATAAATAGATGATTGTTTGGATGGATGGATAGATGAATGAATGGATGGATGAATGGATGAATGGATGGATGGATGGATGGAGCAATTGAAAAAGCGGATGGACGAAGGAATGCATGAATTATGGAGGCTGTTGTTGAAGATTCCATATAATACAAGGCGCAATAAACCCCACCACAATGCATTGCAGTACATTACAATGAAACACAATACAATAAAAACTATAAAATAAATAATACAATACAATAAAAGAAAATAAAATACAATGCAATACCACACAATGCAATGCAACACAATGCAATGCAACACAACACAATGCAATGCAACAACACATTCATACCAGGCTGTTCACCCATACATCCACCTCCCTACCCACCCATCCATCCACCTCCCTACCCACCCATCCATCCACCTCCCCACCCACCCATGCATCCACTTCCCCACCCACCCTTCCATCCACCTCCCCACCCACCCATGCATCCAACCTCACACCTATGGTAAACTAAGCCAAGCTCATTGCTTCATCACCCATTACCACCAACAACAACCACTAAGTCAACGGTAACAACCACACCACAACAACCACACCACAACAGCCACACCAGAGCAACCACACCACAACAGCCACACCAGAGCAACCACACCACAACAGCCACACCACAACAGCCACACTAGAGCAACCACACCACAACAGCCACACCAGAGCAACCACACCACAACAGCCACACCAGAGCAACCACACCACAACAGCCACACCACAACAGCCACACCAGAGCAACCACACATTCCTTGAGCCAGGTTCAACTCCTTCATCCACCAACGCATTCAATCAAACACCCTTCTCCTCCACCCCTCTTCCTCCACCCCTCCTCTTCCACCCCTCCTCTTCCACCCTCCTCTTCCACTCCTCCTCCTCCTCCTCCACACCTTTTCCTCCTACATCCCTCCCCCTCCACTCCTCTATTAATAACCAACGACCAAAAAGCAATCCATCACATCACCCCATCACCTCATCCACCCCCCTCACCCCCCCCTCTCCCATTAATCATCCTCTCCCCATTCACTCGCCGTCTTCTTTGTCACTGATCGAGGAAATGAACTTTCAGAAGATGCCACCCACTCGTGCATGTTTTGCCCGAGTGTTCTGGAGGCTTTTTGAATGTTTTGGAATGTTTTGGAATGTTCTGGGTTGTTCTGGAATGTTCTGGAATGTTCTGGGTTGTTCTGGAATGTTCTGGAATGTTCTGGGTTGTTCTGGAATGTTCTGGAATGTTCTGGAATGTTCTGGGTTGTTCTGGAATGTTCTGAAATGTTCTGGAATGTTCTGGAATGTTCTGGAATGTTCTGGAATGTTCTGGAATGTTCTGGAATGTTCTGGAATGTTTTGGAATGTTCTGAAATGTTCTGGAATGTTCTGGAATGTTCTGGAATGTTCTGGAATGTTCTGGAATGTTCTGGAATGTTCTGAAATGTTCTGAAATGTTCTGGAGCATTTTTCAAAAGAACTTCTTTTTCGAATGTTCTGGAGACTAGTTGCCTCTGAGGCTCGTCTGGTTCCGAGGTGAGATGCAAGAGGAGGTCAGCCGCACTGAGCAACAGGCTCCCATGAAAGGTTGAAGGGATTTGAAGGGGCACAGAGAAGGATACAACGAGAATTGAAACTAGGAAATACACTTATACCACTTAAAATACAATAGATACAACAACAAATACAACAATAGATACATAAAACAAATACAACAAATACAACAACAAATACAACAATATACACAACAGCAAATACAATAACAAATGGAACAACAAATACAACAACAAATACAACAACAAATACAACAAATAAAACAAATACAATATCAACTACAACAAATACAACAGCAAATACAACAACAAATACAACAACAAATAGAACAACAAATACAACAGCAAATAAAACAGCAAATACAACAAATACAACGAAGACTGGGGGACTGGATTGACGTACAAATGAAGTGGTGGTGTGATGGTGTAATGGTGTGGTGGTGTAATGGTGCGGTGGTGTGGTGGAATGGTGGTGTGGTGGCGTGGTGGCGTGGTGGTGTAGTGGTGTGGTGGTGTAATGGTGTGGTGGTGTAAAAGTGTGGTGGTGTGGTGGGGTGGTGGCGTGGTGGCGTGGTGGTGTAGTGGTGTGGTGGTGTAATGGTGTGGTGGTGTAAAAGTGTGGTGGTGTGGTGGGGTGGTGGCGTGGTAGGGTGGCGTGGCGGGGTGGTGGGGTGGTGGGGTGGTGGGGTGGTGGTGGGGTGGGGTGGTGGGGTGGTGGGGTGGTTTGGAAGATCCAAAAGTGGATCTAGAATGGCATTGAGAAGCAGCACTCAACAAGGCCTGCATAAGAAGCGAGAACAAAGTCATAACAATAGGTCCAGATTCATTTTTTTATTTTTTTATTTTTAAGTTTCATTTTATATTAATTAATTAATTAATTAATTAATTAATCATCAAAATATAAATTTAATGGAATCAATTTGAATCAGAATAAGTTGAAAATATTTTAAAAGAGGAGTCACGGAAGGTGAAGTTTGAGGGATTGCAAAATGACGCTGAATTTTTAATCAATTTTTTTTCATTTTTTCATTTTTTTCATTTTTTTAATTTTTTTAAATTTTTTTCTTTTTTTTCATTTTTTTTTTATTTTTTATTTTTTTATTTTTTTTCATTTTTTCATTTTTTTAATATTTTGTTTTATTTATTTTTTTGTTCAAGTAAAAGTTACTGAATAACAAAAAAATAAATATTTCCTCCGGAAAATGATTTTTTTAATTCAAGTTTTTTTTTATTTAAGTTCTTTTTAATTTAATGATTACCTGGCCGATTCGAAAGGTGCTCCAAGAGAAGAATGAACTCACCTCTTTCAAACGCTCTCAGCAAAACTATTCAAAGTTATTTCAGCAAAACTATTCAAAAGTTATTTCAGAAAAACTATTCAAAAGTTATTTCAGCAAAACTATTTTAAAGTTATTTCAGCAAAATAATCTCGAAAAGCGAAGAGTTTTTGAGGTGGAAGTGCAACGAGGACTTGAAACAGATCTGCAGTAATTGACCGAATTGGCTTCTTTTTGTGCAGAGGAACTCTGAAAAAATGAAATTAAAAAATTAATGAAACCCAAATTTAAAAAAAAAAAACATTTTAAATTGCTTGGAACATTTAAAAACAAACATTAAAAGGCATTTATAACCAACTGCAACAATGCCTCAGCAGATGACGTAATCAACTGCAACAACACAGGCAACAACAACAACAATAACAACCACAACAACCACAACAACAACCACTCAAAAGTTACTTTGAAGGAAATTAAGATGGCAGTGTTGGAAGGATGAGTGAAAAGGATTCAAGAACTATTAATGGGGAGTTAATTGGTTGATCAGTTAATGGGGAGTTAATTGGTTGATCAGTTAATGGGGAAGTTAATTGGTTGATCAGTTAATGGGGGAGTTAATTGGTTGATCAGTTAATGGGGAAGTTAATTGGTTGATCAGTTAATGGGGAAGTTAATTGGTTGATCAGTTAATGGGGGAGTTAATTGGTTGATCAGTTAATGGGGGAGT
>OX387255.1:9728310-9768310 GCA_947562095.1 Branchellion lobata | reverse complement strand
GTCCGCAACACACAACCGGCTGATAGCTCTTGTTTCTGCTTCGTCAGCAAAGTTCCAAACAACAACAATGAGAAAAACACCAACAACAACAAAAACAACCTTTGAACAACAACAACAACCTTTGAACAACAACAACAACCTTTGAACAACAACAACAACCTTTGAACAACAACAAAAACCACCTTCAAACAACAACAACAACCTTTGAACAACAGCAACCACCTTTGAACAACAAAAACTATTGCTAATGATCAAGTAAACAAAAACAATAGCTGAAACAAACAATAACACCTCAAACAATAAACAAAATAGTTGAAGCTGTCATCACAATCAAAACTTTGTTTTCAAAACAACAACGTCATCACAACAAAAAAAACAACAACGTCATCACAACAACGAAAATAACAACAACGTCAACGTTGTGACGTAACTACTGACGTGTCAACAACATCAATGCACACGTGATTTGTCACGCCTCACCAGCCACACATTAACAATAACCACAATCACAACAACAACAACAACCACAACAACCACGACAGCCACAACAACCACAACAACAAAAACGACCACAACAACAACAACGACCACAACAACCACGACAGCCACAACAACCACAACAACAAAAACGACAACAACAACAACAACAACAACCACAACAACCACGACAGCCACAACAACCACAACAACAAAAACGACCACAACAACAACAACAACCACAACAACCACGACAGCCACAACAACAACAACAACACTCCACTGCTTACAGCGATTAATTATCGCTCTCTGTCATTGAAACCTGAACCATCCCACTGCGCGTTCACAATCATCCAATAATGATAATAAGAATAATAATAATAATAATAATAATAATAATAATAATAATAATAATAATAATTATTATTATTATTATTATTATTATTATTATTATTATTATTATTATTATTATTATTATTATTATTATTATTATTATTATTATTATTATTATTATTATTATTATTATTATTATTATTATTATTATTATTATTATTATTATTATTATTATTATTATTATTATTATTATTATTATTATTATTATTATTATTATTATTATTATTATTATTATTATTATTATTATTATTATTATTATTATTATTATTATTATTATTATTATTATCATTATTATTATTATTATTATTATTATTATTTTTATTATTATTGATATTATTATTATTATTATTATTATTATTATTATTATTATTATTATTATTATTATTATTATTATTATTATGATGATGATGATTATTATTATTATTATTATTATTATTATTATTATTATTATTATTATTATTATTATTATTATTATTATTATTATTATTATTATTATTATTATTATTATTATTATTATTATTTTATTTTTATTTTTTTTAAATATTATTATTATTTATTGTGAAAATAAATGATATATTTTTTAATGAGACTTAATGACGACATGCATGTTAAAACAAACAAACCAATTAACAACACTCCACTAACCGATTAACTCCAGTAATCATGAAGTCATCATTGAATTGGCTTGGAGGGGGTTGTGTGCGTTTGAGGGGATGTGTGCGTTTGAGGGGGTGTGTGCGTTTGAGGGGGTGTGTGCGTTTGAGGGGGTGTGTGCGTTTGAGGGGATGTGTGCGTTTGAGGGGGTGTGTGCGTTTGAGGGGGTGTGTGCGTTTGAGGGGGTGTGTGCGTTTGAGGGGGTGTGTGCGTTTGAGGGGATGTGTGCGTTTGAGGGGGTGTGTGCGTTTGAGGGGGTTGTGTGCGTTTGAGGGGGTGTGTGCGTTTGAGGGGGTGTGTGCGTTTGAGGGGGTGTGTGCGTTTGAGGGGGTGTGTGCGTTTGAGGGGGTGTGTGCGTTTGAGGGGGTTGTGTGCGTTTGAGGGGGTGTGTGCGTTTGAGGGGATGTGTGCGTTTGAGGGGGTGTGTGCGTTTGAGGGGGTTGTGTGCGTTTGAGGGGGTGTGTGCGTTTGAGGGGGTGTGTGCGTTTGAGGGGGTTGTGTGCGTTTGAGGGGGTGTGTGCGTTTGAGGGGATGTGTGCGTTTGAGGGGGTGTGTGCGTTTGAGGGGGTGTGTGCGTTTGAGGGGGTTGTGTGCGTTTGAGGGGGTTGTGTGCGTTTGAGGGGGTGTGTGCGTTTGAGGGGGTTGTGTGCGTTTGAGGGGGTTGTGTGCGTTTGAGGGGGTGTGTGCGTTTGAGGGGGTGTGTGCGTTTGAGGGGTTGTGTGCGCTTGAGGGGGTGTGTGCGTTTGAGGGGTGTGTGCGTTTGAGGGGGTTGTGTGCGTTTGAGGGGTGTGTGCGTTTGAGGGGGTTGTGTGCGTTTGAGGGGGTGTGTGCGTTTGAGGGGGTGTGTGCGTTTGAGGGGGTGTGTGTCCACTGGAACGTTTGTTCATGCACCTCATTCAGCCAGCCCTCGAGAGGACCCTCAATAAACACGCTGTTTGTCTTGTTTGACGCAAACTGTCGTCTGTTTAATTCTATCTTCTCATTTTAAGTGGCAGTTGAAAATCACATTAGAAAATTAAATACGAAAATCGTGTCGAATAAAAAATGATTGTTCGTTATAACGAGTTTTTACGAACAAGTGTGTTTGCAGTGCAGAAGAGAGAAGTGGAGGAAGCTGGAGGAGAGAGGTACGCAGCAAGGACCACAGTAGGAAATTCAGATTTAGCGCTATATGCTCGAAATGTACCATAAAAAAGTGAGAACGAGTGGAGGGTCGTAGTCCCTTGCGAGGAGGTAACTTAATTAGGTTTGTTAGATAGATCGTCCGAGCAGGCTTTATGGCGCTGGATATCCTTTTATCCTTATTTTTCCTTTTGAAAAAAACATTACCATCTTTTGATTCCACAAGGTCTCCAAGCGATGTGGAGTCTCTGCTCGAAAAAAGAAATTATGTAATTGAAATAAAGAAATTTTGAATGGAACGAAATTATACAATGAAAGATAGCATATTTGCTGAAAGGATTCGATTCAAGCTCAAAAAAAGTTTTCTGTGTTGGTCAAATGTGAGCGTTTCATTATCGAATCTAATCTAATCAAATCCTTTGTATAGCGCAAAGTGCATACTGTTTAAGAACGCTCTGCTAAAAAGTGTTTGAGAAAAGTTTCAAGTTTGAAAATAAAGTAGAGAAATGACAGAAATTGGTGTGAAGAGATCCATTAGAGTTTCATGAACCTTTTATTACTTCTGCATAGCTTAGCTCGAATTAATTTTGATAAAAATTTGAATTTGATGTTTTTTTGAATTTTAATGAATGTAAATTTAATTAAGTAAAAATTAATAAAAAATTATTTTGAAATATTTTTTTTATTTACTTCACGAAGCCAAATTGGCTTTGAGGCAAAACAAGAGTAGAAATTAATTTATTTCCAGATTTTAATTTCCTGGATCGTTTTGATTAAGACAATGGACTTTCACAATTTCAAAAGCTTTTGTTCATACGGGTGAAGTATATAATCACTGCAAAGTTTCATATTTCACTAAAATTCCAAAATGGATGTGATCGATAAATTTGAATTAACTTTTGATCGGAGTAATTTGAACTTTGCTGATGGCGAGTACATCACAGGATACATGGCCGTCCACGCAAAAGAAGACTGCAGATGCAAATGTTTGTTGCGTGATTCTCGAAAAAAATTTCGCAAAATTCTAATTTTCTTTGTTGGCCATATTTCGAAAAAGAATAATTACTACAAAATCAATCTCTACTAAACTAATCAGCCAATAAAAAATTAACCAAAACTAAATTCAACCAAAATTTAAGTACATGAATGAATTTATGGATGTCACCAAAAATTGTTAATATTTGCAGCCATATACTTTGAGTTGAGGGGTGTGACAATGATCTACTGGAATGGGGTTGAGGCGAGTTGGGGGGATGCATTTGCCCCGGACAACAATGAGGAGTACGTCTCCCTCGAGAGGAGCAATGAGTCACAAGAGCATTTCTACCAGAAAGTCATCATCCTCGAAAAAAGTCAGTTTTTAAAAAAGAAACAACAATAATAATAATAACAATAATAATAATAATAATATAAATAATGATAATAATAAACTGAAAATATAAATGATTATGATGATGATGTCGGTCAATATAATATCCCTTGAATCATTTGATGAAAAGTTAGTATCCACTTGATCACCGCTCAGTGAAGATGCACTGAGGAACACTTGCACACCAGAGTCCATTCACAACCTCCCTTTTTCTCCAGAGGGTTCTTTTGTGGACAGGGACCCGGGACTGAGCAAGGGAGACCACTTCCTGCCCTTTGACCTTCATCTTCCCCGCACCATGCTGCCCTCCTTCCAAGGTCACCATGGCAGGGTGGTGTACGAGTGTGGGGGGGTGGTCGAGAGGAGCACCGGAAAGTTCACCAGTGTAAAAGTGAATTCCCGTCGCACCATCGTCTGCATCCTCTCTAAACTTGACCTCAACTATGTCCCTGAAGCTGCTGTTTGTTGACTCCTCCCCTCACACCCTTATGTTCCTCTCTTCAGTTTGTTTTAATATAGCTTTTTTTTATTTTATTTATAAGTTTAATTTTTAAAAAAAATTAATCTTTTTAATTTAATTTTAATTTTTGTTTTTTCTTCCGTTGTTTCGTTTTTTCAAATTTTATTTTTTGTTCAAGTTTTTAAAAAATTACACTAACCTAGTTTCTCCACATGCAACCCACTCATCTACAAACAAGTGTTCAACTCATCAGCACCTAACCTTACCAATAACATCACCCTCAACAACCCCCCACCATCCAACAAACCTCTCTGACAACCACCCAACCTCAAACACAAACCTCCTTCTCCATCGACAACTCCTCTTACTTCCTTCCCCACAATCTCCTTCTCAACCTCCACCCAACACTCCCAAAAACCACTTTCCAAAATCTTCACTTTCATCCCCCATACAACCACTTCTTGTTCACCCTCCCCCCCCCCCCCCTTCCACCTCCCAGTACCGGATTGACATCCAGGAGGGGGGGATGCAGGTGTGTTGCAGAGATGGGGTGGTGGTGGTGGACTGGCAGGTGGACAAGCGGGGGTACTGCGTGGGCGAGGTGATGGTGGTGCAAGGAAGCATCCAGAATGACAGTCGCCATGACATTCTCTCCTCCTCCGTCTCCCTTATCCTGGTGTGGTGGGGTGTGGTGGGGTGTGGTGGTGTGGTGTGGTGTGGTGGTGTGTGGTGTGGTGTGGTGTGGTGGTGTGGTGTGGTGTGGTGGTGTGTAGTGTGGTGTGGTGTGGTGTGGTGTGGTGTGGTGTGGTGTGGTGTGGTGGTGTGTAGTGTGGTGTGGTGTGGTGTGGTGTGGTATGGTGTGGTGGTGTGGTGTGGTGTGGTGAAGTGGTATGGTGGTGTGGTGGGGTGTGGTGTGGTGCACCAGGAAGTTGACCACCCCTCACAGGTGGTGGAACACAAAAGCGGCAAGAGGAAGCTAATTGACCGCTCACGCATCGCCTGCATGCAGCGGAGTGCCATGGCAACGGATGACATCATCGTTTGGAACCACCCCATCTCCATCCCCCCTTGTCCCCCTTCCTCCTTCGACCTCTCCCGCCTCATTCGCATCTCTTACGAGGTCGAGGTGTGTAGGTGGATTTGTGTGTTTGAGGGGGTTTGTTTGTGTGTGTGAGTGGTTGTTTTTGAATACATCACACCACACCACACCACAACACGCCACACCACACCACACCACAACACGCCACACCACAACACGCCACACCACACCACGCCACACACCATACTACGCTATACGCCATACGCCACACCACGCCACAGTTCAAGGTGTTGATGGCCACCACCAAGGTGCCTCCTATCGTGTACAAGAGACCCATCTACATTGGCACCTCTCCCCTCATCACCCAACAACAACCCCCTCTCCCCCCTCTCCCCCCCCTCCTCCCCCTCCAACAACAACAACATATCTTCATCCAGCAACCCATCCCACAACAACATTTCATTCAACAACAATCTCTTCAACAACAACAACAACAACAACCTGGCCATCAACAGTTTCTTCAACAACGACACCATCAACAACAAATCGTACAACAACAGCCAGTTCAACTGGCTTCCATACAACACCAACATCAAGTTCGTCCCGTCATACACCAACCTGCACAACAACAACTTCAACAACATCAACAACAACAACAACAGCCAATACAGATCCACCACCAACAACAAATCATCTTCACCAGCAACATCAACAACCAACCAGCTCTCCTGATTCCTTGCGTTTCCATCAACCACCTCGCTAATCCCACCATTCCTCCCGCCATCCCTCCCACCATCCCTCCCGCCATTCCACCTTCAAATCCCCCCACCCCTTGCATTCTCAACACACAAGCCATCCCTCCCAACAACAACAATAACAACAACCTCTTTACAACCTCCGTTGATAATAAAAACAACAGCATGCCTGCTCTACAGAGCAACAACAACAACATCAGCAACAACAACAACATCAGCAACAACAACAACATCAGCAACAAAAACAGCAACAGCATCAGGAACAACAACACACCAGATCATCGACCACCTCCATATGCTCCTGGTTACACCATCAAGCAACACTCTACAGCTGTCCCCAAGCAACGACAACATGACAACAATCAGGGCGGTTGTCATGGTGATGTTGTTGTTGCCAAAGAAACTGCCTCCATACATGGGAGTGATTCGAAAGGTGGAAGGAGGGAGGGAAGGAAGGAAGATGATGATGGTGAAAAAAAGGAAACGATTTTCATGGGCGAGAATAAAAGTAAGGAGAATGATGGACTGAAGCGAGGAGGAGGAGGAAGTATGGATGGTGGAGAAAATGGTGAGGGAGGGGGGGGAGGGGGTGGTGATGAGGGGGAAGTGGCGGGAGGGAAGGGACCTTTTGTCTTGGAAAAAGGACAATTGAAAATGAGGCTTTAGTGCTACTACTAATAATACTACTACCACTACTACTACTACTACTACTACTACTACTACTACTACTACTACTACTACTACTACTACTACTACCACTACTACCACTACTACTACTACTACTACTACTACCACTACTACTACTACTACTACTACTACTACTACTACTACTACCACTACTACTACTACTACTACTACTACTACTACTACTACTACTACTACTACTACTACTACTACTACTACTACTACTACTACTACTACCACTACTACTACTACTACTACTACTACTACTACTACTACTACTACTACTACTACTACTACTACTACTACTACTACTACTACTACCACTACTACTACTACTACTACTACTACTACTACTACTACTACTACTACTACTACTACTACTACTACCACTACTACTACTACTACTACTACTACTACTACTACTCCATCCACGCTGGTAGACAGGACATGATTGAGTTAGATGCTAGTACAGATTCCAATGTTTTATTGTGCTTTTAGTGATTCGTGCTACTAACAGCGCCAACAAACACCTCAACAACACCAACAAACACCTCAACAACACCAACAAACACCTCAACAACACCAACAAACACCTCAACAGCGCCAACAAACACCTCAACAACACCAACAAACACCTCAACAACACCAACAAACACCTCAACAACACCAACAAACACCTCAACAGGGATGTATTTGCGAAGCTTAATTGGCCCCCATCGAAACTTTTTTTAAATTCTTTAAATTATTCTTCTACCACTTTTCTCTTTTTTTTCTGTTTTTTCAATAAATTGTAATTATTTTCAATTTAAATTGGTTTATTTTTCATTGATCTTCCCCTCCTTCTATTGAACCTCCCTCCTCCTCCAACCTCCTTCCCACTCCCACCTCCAACCTCTCTCCCCCTCCTACCTCCCCACCTCCAACCTCCCTCCCCCTCCTACCTCCCCACCTCCAACCTCCCTCCCCCTCCAACCTCCTCCATCACACCAGCACTTTCACAATCAATTCCCATATTTTCCATGTTTTGAAGAATATTTAATTCTTATTGTATTTCCTGTACATATTTATTATCTTTTTTTCCTTTCAACTGATCCTCCATTCATTCGCTCTTTTCTTCATTCACCCATGCATCCATTCACTCGTCCATACATGCATCCATTCACTCGTCCATACATGCATCCATTCACTCGTCCATACATGCATCCATTCACTCGTCCATACATGCATCCATTCACTCATTCATTCATGCATCCATGCATCTACACACCCGTGCACGCATTCATCCATTCATTCATCCATGCATTCCTCCCTTCACGTCTTCGTCACTTTCAATTTCACGATAGACGCTTATAACTTGTACAGGCTTGTTGGGTGTGAAACCCTCCATATCTCTATATATATCTGTGTATCTATATATCTATATATCTATATATATGTGTATCTATTTATCTATATATATATATATATATATATATATCTGTTTATCTATTTATCTATATATATATCTGTGTATCTATTTATCTATATATCTATATGTCTATCTATTTATCTATATATCTATATTTATATCTATTTGCCTATATATCTATATTTATATCTATTTGTATATATATTTATTTATATCTATATTTATATCTATTTACCTATATATCTACGTATAAAACACACACACGCACACATAAACCTCAGCAAGTTATACGAGGCATATCTTCAACGTATATCATCATCATCATATTCTTAAATATAATTATATTATATTAAATATAATATAATTATATTAAATATAATTATATTATATTTGAATATAATTATATTATATTAAATTGAGTGTTCCATGCCACATCACCCCACCTCTCTTGCGACAATAGCCACCAGCTTCAAGTGCTTGAAGGCTTCATCTTATTAGTTCCATTACTATTCGTTCAAGTCATCAATTAATCATTTTAATCATCAATTAATCATTTTAATCATCAATTAATCATTTTAATCATCAATTAATCATTTTAATCATCAATTAATCATTTTAATCATCAATTTATCATTTTAATCATCAATTAATCATTTTAATCATCAATTAATCATTTAAAAATTAATTAAACTTTCGATTGATGAATTCATTCATCCGTTACCTTATTATGTGATTCTTTTCAATTCTTCGTCGGTACGTTCACCGCTTACAAGTTTGTACGAATGATCTTTTAGTCTGCCTCTAGCTCATCTCGTCTTGTTTTTATAGGTATTTCCATGTTGCAAGTGTTGTTGCAGTGTTGAAAAAAGTTGTTGCAGTGTTGAAAAAAGTTGTTGCAGTGTTGAAAAATTTGTTGGAGTGTTGAAAAAAGATGTTGCAGTGTTGAAAAAATTTGTTGGAGTGTTGAAAAAAGATGTTGCAGTGTTGAAAAAATTTGTTGGAGTGTTGAAAAAAGATGTTGCAGTGTTGAAAAATGTTGTTGCAGTGTTGAAAAAAGATGTTGCAGTGTTGAAAATGTTGTTGTGGTGTTGCGCAAGTTGTTTTATGAGAACTTAAAACTTGTGAGTTTTACTTTTCAAGGGGCCATGATGGCTCCATTGGGAGTCCATTGTAAGCACTACTCATTTTCCTCAACAATCACCTCGTTCTTTTCATTAAATAATTTATTTAAAAAAATTAATTTCTAAAGCTAATCTAATCAAGTCATTTGTATAGCGCTGATTCCACATTACTCAAGAGCGCTTTTCGAGCAATAACTCAAAAAAGTTTTTTTATACGAAAGGCTAAGTCCCCAAATTGAAAATTAAAAAAATCAAGTAAAATTTCGATAAAAAAAAATTATTTTAAAAAGTGATAAACTCTTGCCTTATGACTAAGTTGAGGATGTTAGTGTGACAGGGACCACTACAGGTGAACAAGTGAGTTCTCACCTGTTACCTGCAAGTAAATATTGCTTTCCCAACCGCTTCACAACTTTTTGGAACTTTTAGCTCATCCGTTTTAGCTTTGAAAAATAA
The DNA here is from genome assembly GCA_947562095.1 of Branchellion lobata. NCBI lineage: Eukaryota > Metazoa > Annelida > Clitellata > Hirudinida > Piscicolidae > Branchellion > Branchellion lobata. The sequence goes on along the minus strand of OX387255.1, from coordinate 9,758,372 downwards.
AAAATAATTTTAAAACCAAAGATACAAAATGTTGCGATCCTTCCTCTTCTCTGTGCTTGTCTGTGTCTTGCTGCCTCCGTGTGAGTGTGGTCGCTGACGGGGTGTTGACAAAAATATATAAAAAATTACTTTTAAAAATCAACCACAACCAATCACTGAAACTACTTTAACTTCAGCCAACCACCTTCAACTCACCCACCACCACTCACCACCACCCACCACCACTCACCACCACCCACCACCACTCACCACCACCCACCACCACTCACTTCCACCCACCACCACCACGGCGACAGGTAGCGAAGGGCTGCAGTGTTACAAGTGCGACAACAACGACAACAACTGGAAAGACTGCACAGACACAAACCTCGTGCAGACGTGCAGTAACTTCCAAGACGCCTGCGTCACATACACCTCCTTCTTCCGTCTGTAACATCTTCTTCTTCTTCTTCTTCTTCTTCTTCTTCTTCTTCTTCTTCTTCTTCTTCTTCTTCTTCTTCTTCTTCTTCTTCTTCTTCTTCTTCTTCTTCTTCTTCTTCTTCTTCTTCTTCTTCTTCTTCTTCTTCTTCTTCTTCTTCTTCTTCTTCTTCATCCGACCTCTTCAGCCTTTTTTTAAGCTTTTTGTTCATCTTTTTATTTTTTCATCTTTTTGTATTTTTTCTTTCCCGAAATTCTTTCATACCTTCTTCTTCTATCACACCACACCACACAGGCTTCATCGACTACCACCCACGTAGCGAGATGTGGCACAACATCTCCAAGGGCTGTGACTCCCTCGAGGCCTGCCAGAGGAGGGCAGTTGGTGTCAACGACGATATGTGTCGGAGGTCGAGCTACAAGGTCACGTGTTGTTGCTGTTGGTGATTTTGTTGATAGTATCGTTTTTGTTGGTGGTTTTGTTGTTGTTGTATGTGGTGGTGGTGTTGTTGTGGTAGCAATATTTTTTTTTTTGATTTTCCTGATGTTTGTTGTGTTTTTGTTGTTGCTGGTGATGGTCAAGTTGCTGTTGTCAAAAATACTCAATGACTGACTACTGCCTGAGGAGTTGGTAAACGATGGACTAATAAGAACTGACCAATCACCTCAAGAGTTATTTATAATTGACCAATCACCTCAAGAGTTATTTATAATTGACCAATCACCTCAAGAGTTATTTATAACTTATCAATAATCTCAGGAGTGGGCATGTGTCGAGTGTTGCACTGGCGACTTGTGCAACTACTTCGTCACCGTGAGTCACGTGTCTCGTCGCATTTCATTCTATCTAACCTCATCCAATCCACTCTAATCTAATCCACTCAGTTGTGTAGCGCTGATCAATGTTGTTCGAAGATGCTTCTTTAAACTCTGCATTCCCAACTCTTCCACACCACCCACACCACACCGCCCACACCACACCACCCATACCACACCACCCACACCACACCACCCACACCACACCACCCACACCACCCACACCACACCACACCACCCACACCACGCCACAACTTCTTCAACTTTTCCATTGTTTCCTTCTACCTTTTTTACTGAGAATTATTTCAAAGTTTAATTATATTATTGATTTTAAATGAATCAAATAATTCGAAAATTGTATACTACAAACTACCACCACCACCACACCCCTATTTCCACCACCACACCACTACCACCACCACACCACTACCACCACCACCACCACACCCCTATTTCCACCACCACTACTACCACCACCACTACTACTACCACCACCACCACCACCATCATCACCACCATCACCACCACTACCACCACCACTAACCTCACAGCTGGGCAGTTCCCGTTTGTACTCCTCCACTTCCCTCCTCCTCTTCCTCATCCTCCTTGCCTTCCTCTCCACCACAACCTCCTCCATCAGCCATTCATTATGAAACATGCCACATCACTTTCATGACTTTTCGTTACTTTTCAATTTCCTGTTTTCCCCCATCAGCCCCTCACCACCACCATATGTAAATCTTACACGCATTCGAATGGAATTTCGTCTACCACCAAAAGACACATTTTCGTGAATTTTATCGAAACCATAATAAAAATATAGCAAAAGCTTTCTTCGATTTCTTTGTTTTTACTTTTAGAATTTATTCTCAGGTTATTGCGCCCCCAGGATTGGGCGCCTCAATTGATTGTCCTATATTTTATTCATTTTTAAACTTCAAACACACGTGGAATGGATTTGTAACAAAAGCTCTCAAACCCTCACACCCCTTACACCCTCACACCTTTCCAACACCCCTCCCCCACCTTTCCAACGCCCCTCACAGCCCTCTTAACCAATGAGGAAACCCACTGAAAGCACCCCTTGACCATGCTACAAGCCCAGTGAACATGAAGAGCACGAACAAGCCATATATACAAACAGAATAAAACAAATTTTGATAAGAAGTTAAAAGGATCAAGTTGCAAGTGTAACTGTATGATCTCACTCGGGTGCCTGTGTCTTTTTGATGGCGTCGTCGCAAGATTGCAGAGATGCCTGTGTGTGTGTGTGTGTGTGTGTGTGTGTGTGTGTGTGTGTGTGTGTGTGTGTGTGTGTGTGTGTGTGTGTGTGTGGGGGGGGGGGGGGGAGAGAGTGTTTGAGCATGTAAATAAAACGCTACACAAATTTTTCGATAAAATTATATCAATGTGGTTCAATGAATAAAAAAGAACAAGACACAAAGAACACAAAAAAACAGAAAAATACAAAAAATAAACAGAGCGAACGAGTAAAAACAGAGAAAGCGAACAAACAAAGAACAGAGAGAGCGAACAAACAAAGAACAAAGAGCAAATAAACAAAGAACAGAGAGCAAATAAACAAGGAACAGAAAGAGCGAACGAACGAGAATGGAATCAACGAGGGCTTTCCTCTTGGACTTGAACTCGGGAGGCGAGGCTCCGAGGGAGATGGAGTCAAGCACTTCCAGCTGTCGCGTGAAACTCTCCGCCACTCCTGCAAGCTCCCTTGACAACTCTTTTTGCTGTGGTGGTGTTGTTAATTTTGTTGTTGTTGTGTCGTTGTTGCGTTGCTGTGATTGCTATTGTTTTGCTGGTGGTATTTTGTTGTTGTTTTGTTTTTGTTGGTATCAATGCTGCTTTGCTGTGGTTGTTATTGTGGTTACGGTGTGTGATAGTTGCAGCGAAGTTGTTGTTGCAGTAAAGTTGTTGTTGCAGTAAAGTTGTTGTTGTAGTAAAGTTGTTGTTGCAGGGAAGTTGTTGTTGCAGGGAAGTTGTTGTTGCAGGGATGTTGTTGTTGCAGTAAAGTTGTTGTTGCAGTAAAGTTGTTGTTGTAGTAAAGTTGTTGTTGCAGGGAAGTTGTTGTTGCAGGGATGTTGTTGTTGCAGGGATGTTGTTGTTGCAGGGATGTTGTTGTTGCAGTAAAAATGAAGCATGAAGCACCCCTTGTTGTGGTCGAGAGGTAATGTTGAAGAAGAGTGCCTGCAGTCGTTTCACCTCTTTTTCCACCCTCTCCAGCCTGCCCTCCACACTCTCCTCATCCTCCTCCTCCTCCTCCTTGTCTTCTGAGGCAGCCTGCACGGTGGTTCCAACTTCATCTTTCAACGTCATGTACCGTAACTTTCGCATGACGTCATGTACCGTAACTTTCGCATGACGTCATATATCGTAACTTCCACATGACTTCATATACCATAACTTCCACATGACGTCATGTACCGTAACTTCCGCATGAAGTCATATACCGTAACTTCTACATGACGTCACATACCGTTACTTTCACATGACGTCATATACCTTAACATCTACATAAATATAAATAAAAAATAGATAATTAACATTAGAATGAGAATATTGATATCACAAGAATGAGAAAAAAAAAAGAAAAAGAAGAAATTAACGTACTTCCACGGAGATGAGCATCACCTTGCTGTTGTTGTTGAGCTTGAAATCTTTCAAAAGTCCCTTTTTATCGTCCAGTTTCTTGCCTGCAAGTTGGTTATTCTGATTTTATTACAAACTCGAAACTGTGAACTCATTAATATTTTGCAACAATGAAATTTGTGGTTCAATGGAACCAAGTGGCTTGAAAATGCAAGTTAATAGTGATTAATTATTATTAATAAATACATTACATGACAAATAAAATAAAAAACCAAATTATAGTGGAAAATTGTTAACATAATTGAGGAACAACAGGCTGAAATGAGTTAAATGGATGGCTAACCTTTGAAAATTAGTTTCTGCTTGGAAACAGCCACACCGAATATTCTCTCAATCTGTCTTGAAAAGTCTTCAAGAGTACTCTCATTGTTGACCTCAATCGTCTGTTTTTTAACACCAAAACTCACAATAACATTTATTTTAGTCATTATACAAATCTAACAAATTTATTAACAAATACATAAAGAAAAAATTAAATCTACAAAAAAAGTGAGCACTAATTCAAAATTACTTTTGCAAAGACATTCTACAAAACTTTGAAAATCAGTTTTATGGTGAAATTTCCTTTTAAATTCTCAATGTTCTATGCCTCTGTAAAAAGCTACGAGGTTTGAAATACTGGTAGCATTATATATTTTTTTTTAAATTCAAAATGATTTCGGATTTGAAAAAAATGATAGAGAAGGAGGAGCTGAAGGTTCCGGTAGTTTTCAGAGGAATGATCGGTGACTGGAAGGCCCTGGAGTGGGACTTTGGAAACCTCAACGAGAACTTTGGAGGCAGGAAAGTTGACATCAGAGTCGGAAAAAAAGATAAAAAAGGTATAAAAAATGCCGTTAATTTAAAAAAAAAATTATTTATCAGGTTTTTTTTAACTCATCACCCTTTGACCCTTTTTTGTTGAGAACGTTCATTGCTATTCGTCCTGCTACACGAGGGATTTCCTTTGCAAACAATGGCCATCTTTTGAGCAGAGAGGAACTGGGAGCATGAGTGTGCCTACGTGAGGGGCACCTTTGAGGACTTGCATGAGTGGATGAGGGAAGAGTGTTGCCATGACAACCCCCTCAAAGAAACCGACCACTCACAACACTGGTGCTATGCCGACTACAAGCGAGTCAGTCACTCTCGTGACCATCCGCTTCATGAGGTGATTGTCATGATGTTGCCATGGTTGCTGCTGTAGTGGTTTTTTCAGTTGTTATTTTTGTTGTTAGAGTGTTTGCGTTGATGTTCTGTTTATTGTTGTTCCCCAACCCACCCAACAGAGCATAGACTGGGGGTTGATGGGGATGGAGGGGTGGGGAGGGGCAGAGAGTTTCATGTGGGTGGGTAGCAAGGGGGCTTACAGCGTGTGTCACTATGACACCTTTGGTGGGAATCTGAGTGCCCAACTGTGTGGAAGGTGGTGGTGGTGTGTGTGATGTGGTGTGCTGGTGTGGTGTGGTGTAGTGTTATGTAGTGTGTGTGGTGTGGTGGTTCATGGAATTATGTAGATAGAACGAATGGTTAGAGGCCACAAACTCTGCAGGAAACGTTGGTGTTTGTTCCCACCCACAACAACCAGCCACCAACTCACCCCCCTCCATTCCACCCCCCATCAATCCACCCCCCTCCATTCCACCCCCCCTCAATCCACCCTTCTTCGACCCACCCGTCTCCCCTTTGAGGAGTCAAGTGTCTTCAGTGATGTGAACTTCAAAGACCACACCGACTCCTTCTTCACCCAAGCCACTGTACCTCCCTCATTAATACCCACAATTAATTCGATTGTTCTCACTAATTGTCTTATCAACGCTCTTAATTAACTTGATGGAAACCACTGATTATTTCAGTAATTTCAAAATTGACCCTATTAATACCACCAATGCTTTCACCACTTTTATCATTACTACTTCATCACTGACCACTCCAATCACTACTCTCCCACCCCTCATGATCACCAACTATCTACTCATTATTCTACCCCCCCCCCCCCCTTCCCCTTCTCCCACCCCCACCCCTACCACTACTTTTACCCCCATTCCCACCACCACGCCTCCTTCTCAGCACATCACTCCTCACATGGTGACGTTGCAGCGTGGTGACGTCATTTTCGTTCCAAAGCACTGGTGGCATCTGGTGTGCAGTCTCGACCACTCGATCAGCGTCAACACGTGGATTGAGGTCCAGGTAGGATCGTCTGTTTGTCGCTGTGGCGCAGTTGGTAGCGCACTCAGCTGTGCCTCCATGCACTGCTAAACTTGAAGCTCGAAGTTCGATTCCCGAATAAGACCATTTCACCGAATAATCTCAAAAATTATTCGTGTAATGAATAACTCCATCATAAACGTCGAAGTCACCAGATGACGCTGTTGGCGGTGGGGAGTCTAAGATCGCTATGATAATAATAATACTAATAATAAAAATGTTATTATTGTTTTTTATTACTATTATTATTTTTATTATTACTGTTTTTATTTTTGTTGTTGTTGTTATGCAGTCGGACCGTGAAGACAGGGTGAAGGAGGCATTGAGCAGGTGTCTCATCAGGAAGCTCATGAGTGGTGGTGAAGAGGAGGAGGAGGAGGAGGATGGTGATGGTGGTGAGGAGGAAGAGAATGGTGGTGGTGGTGAGGAGGAGGAGGAAGAGGATGGTGGTGGTGGTGAGGAGGATGGGGATGAAGATGCTTTTGAAAACGATCATGGTGGTACTAATAACAACAACAATAATAATAATAAAGAAATTTTTAACAATGAAGAGCACAGAATGCTGAAGAGAAAGAAGGCAGATAAGTGGAGTCTGCCGTTCCAGGTGGTAGTGGTGATGAGTATTATTATTATTATTATTGCTATTATTTTCATCTTCATTTCAATTATTATTTTTAATTCCAACTTATGTCTATTCAAGCTACTTCCTTATTTCAAATTTCTTCTGGATTCTTCTCGTGAATCTCTTCCAATTTTTAAAATAATTCTGCTTCTCCTCCACAAATTTGTTTTTAAAATATTATCATTTTTGTTAATTAATTTTCATTCAGTTAGATATTATTATTATTATCATTATTGTTATTATTATTATTATTACTTTATTTCAAACCTTTCTCCCACCACACCCACAGAGGATTTTGAGCCACCGCCATAACTTACGCCTCCTCAACCTCCTCCTGCGCCAGGCCCTGCCTGAGTGCAGTGGCAGTAATAGTAATAATAATAATAATAATAATAATAATAATAATAATAATGAAATTGATGATAAGAGTAGTACGAAAGTGGAACACAAGTTTAAAAATGGCAACCAAGCCACAAAACGAGACTCAAAAGCAGTCGAAAAGGAAAAACAAAAAACAGAAAAAAATAAAAATAATACAAATAATAATAATAATAATAATATAAATGGTAATGTTGATGAAAGCGATGTTTCAATTCAAAAAAAGAAGACGAGGCTGGACATTTCCTTCTCCTCCTCTTCCTCCTCCTCCTCCTTCTCCTCCTCTTCTTCTTCTTCTTCACCACCTCTGCCACCCATATTTCACCACCCCTGCTTTAAAGACCACATTGGTCTCGTTCCTCCTGTTTCCTTCAATGACTTCAAACTTGCTCTCGGACTGCAATCCTCCTCCTCCTCCTCCTCCTCCTCCTCCTCCTCCTCCTCCTCCTCCTCCTCCTCCTCCTCCTCCTCCTCCTCCTCCTCCTCCTCTTTCTCACCACCTTCCCACCCCCTCTCATGGAAGAGCATAGTGAACATGGTGTTGCGTGATGACGTCATCAGTCACTTGTGCCATCAACTCTTACGTGACGCCTCACAACAGGCCTTCTGACACTCATATTGATAATAATAACAATAATAACAATAGCACCTATATATATATATTTATTTATTTATTTATTTTATGTACTTATTGCAACTAAGTCAGCGAAAAGCGCATTTAGAACTGACTTGAAATTTCCTTCTTCAAAACTCTCCTCCATACGTTCCAGGCTACATTTCATCTTGAAAGCGTTTCCATGGCGAACCCATGGCAACGGTGCTGCCAACTCGCGAATCCCGAAAAAGTAAAACACAGATTGATTATAACAACGATTCGAATCATCCTACGCTACTCACGCTCCCCTGCAATGGTGGTGACGTGACAAATGGTGGTGACGTGACAGATGGTGGTGACGTGACAGATGGTGGTGACGTGACAAATGGTGGTGACGTGACAAACGATGGTGACGTGACAAACGATGGTGACGTGACAAATGGTGGTGACGTGACAAACGATGGTGACGTGACAAACGATGGTGACGTGACAAATGGTGGTGACGTGACAAACGAAGAACAAAATCGAAAATATATTTCAGCGGTTAATTCTTCCACCACCGCTGCCCTGACCAATCCAAAACAGCACCACCTACTCCTCCATCAATTCTTTCCAACAACCCCCCACCTACCCATCACACCCCTTCCCTCTCCCCCTCCACAAACAACCATCAACCCTCCCCCCTCCCTTCCCCCTGCCATCAGGACTTGGTGAACATGCGCATGAAAAGGACCATGCAGATGAAGGTTACAGCCACCAGAAGCAGCGACAGCCACAACCAGCAGTCGCAGAAGCCACCAAGCACCTTCTCCATGCGCTCATTCTCTCGCTTCAAGTTCAAGTAGTTGGCGTCTGCGTCGGTGGCTAGCTTGTCGAGTCGCTGTGGCGGTGGTGTGGCGGTGGTGGTTGGTGTTAGGTTGGTTTTTGTTGGGGTTGCTGTTTTGTTGTGTAGTTATTATTGGAGTTTTATTCGTTGTGGTGTTTTTACTGGCTGTTTGGTTTTTTTTTATTCACTCGTCCACCTCACTATCTCTCCCCCTCACCCACCTCACTATCTCCCCCCCTCACCCACCTCACTATCTCCCCCCCTCACCCACCTCATTATCTCCCTTAACAATGCGACCGGCCAAGTTGGCGTTTTCCTTGAGACTTCGCGCCAGCAGAGCCATGTCTTCCGTCAGGCGGTCCTGAAGCCTCTCTTCCTCTTTCACTATCTCTGCGTGTCTGTCTTCTTGTCCTTTTGCGTCCCTTTGTGTGTCTTTCTTCTTCCCTGTGGTGATGATTGTTGTAGTGGATGCTGTTGTTTGTGTTGAAATCGGATTTATCGAAGTGCACTGAGACTGCACATGCTGGAAGGGATGTATTCCGAGTGTCCTCGTCTCTCTAGTTTCCGCCACGTCACACCAGCCACCCACCCATACCACCCATACCATACCACCCACCCATACCACACCAACCACCCTCCCACACCCACCGATCAGCTCCTCTCTCAGTTCTCCATGCAATCGACTCCTTGTTTCCAGCAGCAGCTGTTGTCCCATCGAATCCTTCTGGAACCTTCGAACCACCCTCCCCCCACCTCCCGCCTCTGTGTTGTCTGCCAGTCACATGGTCTTTGCTAAAAATAGCTTTAATGCCAAACGCATAAATACACACACACTCGCACACACACACACACACACAAACACACACACACACATACATACACAGGAACACACACACACACAACCTCTTTCTTCTTCCTTGGTTTTTTTTGCAGGCGCTAAGTTGCTCAGCGCCAGAGATTTTAAACTGGTGGTTTCCTGAAAAGGAAGAGGAAAAAGATAAGAATAGAAACAAATGGAAGAAGAGAGTGAAAAAAAAAACATTTTTTTGAATGAAAAAATCCATTTACAAACACACGCACACAAACACACGCACATACAAACACACGCACATGCAAACGAATGAACGAACACACACACCAGTTTGTCTGAGTTAAGCAGGCCATTCAAAAATTCTACTCTCACGGTGTAGCTGATCAGGTCACTGTGCTTGGGCTGACTGGTGGAAGGGTGATAAAAGGGGTGATGGTAGGGTAGATTTGATAGGTGATGGAAAGGTCATGGAGGGGGTGATAGAAGGATGGATGGGAGGTGGATGATAAGAATGGGATGAATAAAATATTTTGAAATCATTAAATGATTGATGGAGGATCAGTGAAGGAACTCATGAATTATATTAAATGAGCATTGTCATATGTTCCATGGGTGGAGGTTGGAGACAACTCTTGAGGGATCTCATTACTTTGTGTTCTGCTTCTTGAGTTCCTCCAGGGATTCAGTCAACGTGTGGACAAACTGTGAGTTTATTAATTATTTTAAAAACAAAGCCAAACGGCATAATTTATGAATTTTTAAAATTTGATTTTGGATCTCTGAAAAATTATTAAAATAAATGATCCACTTTTGGCCTCATACACTTGTTTCACAAAACTCATGCAAATTTGTCTTTGGACCCCTCCCTCTCCCATCAAAATTTACTCTTTTTCTCACCTTTTCGAGCCTCCAGTCAAATGATCCTTTCTTCTCTTTTGCCATTTTTTCAGTTCTCGACAAAAGTCTGACGAAATTAATTTCATGTCTTTTGGTGTTCTTGATCAGCATTTTGAGTTTTTTAAATTTGAAATTACAAACTCAGATTAGATTGATCGATTTGTTTATTTTTTTAAAAACATATTTATCTCATTTGCAACAGGTTTCAGATCGCAAAGTGGACGTTTAAAACACGTTAAAGGTGGATCTTGCTTCAAGTTTTTGCTTCTTTTTTTTTAAATCAAAAAATTTTGAGATACTATTTCCTCACTTGGAAACTGACTTTTGAAAAACAAATGATGATAAATTTCAACACCGAAAATCTTATTCCAACCGTAGATCTCCAGCAGAATGATGGGTGTAAACGTACAAACACGGCAACTCTACGTCAAACTCATGAGCTTAACGAAGACAATATGTACAATTTTCAAGGAATCTCAATACGAAATTGTCAAACTTCAACCTTTTCAAATTTTCTAATAGTACTCCTCACCCCCCTCCTGGTAATCACCACCATAATCACCATACCCACTACTTTCACCATAACCCACATTGTCACCACACTCGTCCTCTTCCTCATAACCGCCACCCCCACTGTAACCACCCATTGCGCCCTCACCATAAACTGCACCCTCCTTTCCCCCCCAGTCTCCAGAATCCCCACCCCCCACGCCATCAGCCACTTCCTCGTCTGCCTTCCTCTTCCGTTGTTTCTTGGGCCTGCCATGCACGCTGGTCTGGTGCCTCAGCACCGACACGTAGTTTTGGTACACGTTGCCGCAGAGGTTGCACGAGAAGCGCTGAAGCACAGTCAAGTTGTTCCCCGCCACCACCGCCTTGCTGTACCCCCCTCTCCCCGTAATTGATGCACCCCTTGGTGTGTTGGACGCCCCTCTTGACGTAATAGACCCACCCCTTCTTGTCATGGACGCCCCTCTTGATGTAATAGAGCCCCTACTGTTAACCATCTGTCCACCCCTTGGCTTACTTGCTCCTCTGTAGCCACTGCTTCGTTGTTGCAAAAGTTGTTGTTGTTGCGATGTTGCATGTTGCTGTCGTTGTTGTTTCAAAGTCATTTTTTGTTGTCGTTGATATTGTTGTTGTGAGGATATTTGCTGTTGCTGTTGAGGTTGTGAGATGATTTGCCTATGTTGTTGTTGTTGTTGCTGCTGATGTTGTTGTACCCGACGATAATGATGTTGTTGACTCTGTTGTTGATTATGTTGCTGTTGTTGATTGAGTTGTTGTTGAAAGGGATTGGAATGTTGATAGGAAGGTTGTTGTTGTTGAAAGTTGGGGTTTTGTTGAAGAAAAGGGTCGGTTTTGACTTTTTTGTGTGGTGACACCTTACATAGAGCCAGACTGTGCTGTTCTGGATGTTGTTGCTGAAGCTGATGACGGTTATGTTGAAATTGTTGTTGTTGTCGTTGAGGCTTGTAGTGGTTTTGTTGTAAGACTCCTCCAGAGTAAGCGGAACCATTGTGGCTGGAGACACTCACTCCGTCGTCATCATCGTAACCCACACCCCCATCATCCTCCTCATAACCACCACACACACCATCATCATCTGAGTTGATCTCTATGACGTCATCAACAACAGAAACAGCAACATTTTCAGACTTCAAAACTCCCAACAAACCTGGATCCACTGATTCCTTTTTGTTGGCGTCGTTGTCCAAATTATTATAATAATTATTATTATTATAATAATTATTATTATTACTATTATAACCAGTATTAGTATCTGCATTATAAAAATTATTCCTATTATTATTTTCATAATTACCTTTATTATTATTATTATTATTATTATTATTATTATTATTATTATTATTATTATTATTATTATTATTATTATTATTATTATTATTATTATTATTATTATTATTATTATTATTATTATCATTATTATTATTATTATTGATATTATTATTATTGATATTATTATTATTGATATTAGTATTATTATTATTATTATTGTTATTGTTATTATTATTGATATTATTATTATTATTATTGATATTATTATGATTATTATTATTATTGATATCATTGATCTTTTTATTTCCCCTAGTAATTCGACTATCATTACTCACATTGGTCATATTATCAATTACACTGCAACCAATACTCTCATCACCCCCTCTTGTCTCCTCACCTCCACCCTCTGCATCATCATCATCACCTCCACCATCATCATCATCACCCCCTCCACCATCATCATCCTTATCCCCACCTCCACCATCATCATCATCATCATCATCACCCCCTTCACCATCAGCACCATCAGCACCATCCCCACCTCCACTATCAATGCGTCTACCACTTTTCCTATCATTATCAACACCACCTCTATTATCAGCATCATCATCACCATCTTCATCCTTCTCAACACCACCACACATTCTATCATCATCACCTTCATCACCACCACCTAAATCATCATCATCATCACCACCCCCACCGCCACCACCACCATCATCATTACTGAGTTGGTAAGCACCACCATCATCGTCATGTCGATCATAGTCATACGACGATGTGACGTGGCTTGATGACGTCATGGGGCGTTGTGTTTCCATGGTGATGGTCATGGGGTGTTGTGTGTCAGAGGTGGTGAGAAGGTCTGGTTCACTGACCGGCTTGATTTCGATGCAGTGTGTTTGTTGGTTGTAAAGGTTGCCGACTGAGGTTGTCAAGATGGGGTGGTCAGGGTGTGGAGAGGTGTTGTTGTGTCTTGTGGTGTTCTGTGTTGGAATTTTGTTGTCGTGTGTTGTGGTATTGATGTTGTCATGTGTTGTGGCGTTGATGTTGTTATGCGTTGTATTATTGTTGTGTGTTGTATTGTTACCATGTGTTGAATTATTTGTGTGTGTCGTATTGTTGTTATCGTGTGTTGTGGTGATAATACTCTGTGTGGTGTTGTTATCATGTGTCGTATTTATTGTATTGTTGATAAGAGTGGTTGTGGTGGTGGGGAAGGTGACAGCAGCAGATGTCGTTATATTTGTATGAAAATTAGTTGGTGATGTGGTTGTTGTTGCTGTTGTAGAAGTTGTCTCTGTTGTTAGTATTGGTGTCATTGTTTGTATTGTTGTGGGCATTGTTGGATGTGTTGTTGTGGAAAATGTTTGTGTTGTTGTTGGTAATGTTTGTGTTGTTGTTGTTGTAGGTAATGTTTGTGTTGTTGTTTTGGATGATGTTTGTGTTGTTGTTGTAGAAAATGTTTGCGTTGTTGTTGTGGATAATTTTTGTGTTGTTTTTGTTGTAGGTAATGTTTGTGTTGTTGTGGTGGGTAATGTTTGTGTTATTGTTGTTGTAGGTAATGTTTGTGTTGTTGTGGGTAGATGTTCAGAATTTGTTGTTGTTGTGAGTAGATGTTCAGAATTTGTTGTTGTTGTTGTTGTGAGTAGATGTTGAAAATTTGTTGTTGTTGTTGTTGGTATGAGTAGATGTTGAGAATTTGTTGTTGTTGTTGGTATGAGTAGATGTTGAGAATTTGTGACAGATGAAGTTTCAGTTACAAAATTGGTGTGAGTGATGATGGAATGACCACCATTATGGTTGTTTCCACCAATTCCATCCCCACCATTATGGTTGTTTCCACCAATTCCATCCCCACCATTATGGTTGTTTCCACCAATTCCATCCCCACCATTACCAATGATATCTGCACAATTATTATTGGTGTCTCCAAAGACACCATTCTTTCCACTTGCACCAGCGACTCCCTGTTGAAGTGGACTAAGGTGAAGACTCAAAGGCCAGACGCACTCATCCACCCCATCCCCGCAGGACTCAGAAAAGTGGTGGAATGCAGCCATTAACTCATCATCCCCATCATTCTTACCATCACCATCACCAAGATCATTTCTATCAACATTTTTATTATCTTTCTCCTCATCTCCATCAGTATCTTCTTTAGCACCCTCACCATCATCACCCTTATTAACATCTTTATTATTTGTATTTTCACTTTTTGCATGACTTCCACCACCTTCACACCCACCCCCACCCATCCACTCCCTCAGAGCATCAACGCCACTTTTACTTTGAACCTCAGTATTTTTCAAATTGTGAGCATTACCTTTATCATCAGCCTTACTACCCTTGATTGTACTTTGATTATTGTTGTTATTTTTTATTGTAATTTTTATCCCACCTTTTTTGTTCCCTTCACAGCTCATACTCCCTTGGCTGTCTCCACTTGCTTCCAAACCCTTGTCACATTTTTTATTTTTCAGAGCGGCATCTCGTTCAAGAACAGACAAGCCCTCCAGATCAGGTGTCTGCGATGTGACCATTTCCTCACTCCCGCTGCACACATCGCTCACAGAAGCAGACGATTTTTCAACATTTTCTTTTTTAGGTCCTGTTGCAACATTTGCATTCGCTTCAATGCACTTTTCCTCGTCGGAGTCGAGTATGTCCTTCATTAATATCCTGTTCATGTGGATCACCATGGTTGTCCTGATGTCAACCGTTAACGCAATCACTCCGCAAACTTTCAAATCATTTTTGAACGGAACTTCTGCATCGCAAAAATTTAAAATTGTTTCGATCATTCTATTCGTTAACTTTTCCTGATTTATTGACATTTTGGTGTAGACAACTCTCTAAATTGTTAGTTTAAAAAATAATTGATCTCGAAATCGGGGGACCGACCACCACACATAACAGAATCAATAGCCATATCGGAGATGGCCCAGTTGAAAAGTAAGCCACTTCAAATTTAGACAAGTTTATCGAAAAATATCAAAACATGTCTTTATTTTTGTGACTAAAATTTCAACAAAAAATAATTTCAATTTCTATTTTTCTAAGATTAAAAAGTTTAACCTTATTGGAAATAGAATTGGACTTTTTTTAAGAAAAAATTGAAGATAGAGCATATATTTAGTTTTAATAATATTTTTTAAAAAGAAGACAATATGAAGAAAAATATGAAACTTTCTAGAAGCTTTGAAAAGTATAAAATTGTACATTACAAAACCGTATAAGAATAATTAAAAAAAAAGTATTATTATCATCATCATCATCATCATCAACATCATCACCATCATCAACATCATCACCATCATCACCATCATCATCATCAACATCATCACCATCATCATCATCATCATCATCATCATCATCATCATCATCATCATCATCATCATCATCATCATCATCATCATCATCAGCATTGTCAAATTTATGGATTTAAAAAAAACGAACTTAGAAAACCATTCAAAGATGAAGGCGAGCTAATATATTCTAATTAAGTGACCTGAATATGAAAAATGGTGTCAAGTCCTATTTATAATCTGACCTGATATACGCCCATTGTAAACTTTGGGAGATAAGGCACACATAATAAGGCTCCACCCACCACTTCTATGAACCTCACCCAACCCCCCTCTGACCGTTCCCCACCCTCTCTCTTACCCCTTCCCACTCCCCCTTTCACCACTCCCCACCTTACCTCTATACCTCTTCAATTTACACTTCAAATCTTCTCTGACTTCCAGTTTTCCCAAAGCCCTCATCTAACCCACAAACCCCCAACAACCCCCAACAAAACCACCAACCCTCACCAACCCCCAACAAAACCACCAACCCTCACCAACCACCAACAACCCCCATGCAACACCCTCAACAGAGATGCTTCATTGGTGGAGAATCCCACCTTGCTGAACTGGTTCTTGGTCGATATCTGAAAAGTGGTGAAAATGGTGAATAATGGTGAAATATGGAAGCAGATGATAATGTGGCGGATAAAAATAAGTACACCACATCACACCACACCACACCATACCACACCACACCATACCACACCACACCACACCACACCACACCACACCACACCACACCACAGGACAGCACCGGTGGGGAAGTTTGTTGAAGCACATGGCGAGGTTGATGGAGTACTCGAGGTGGAAGATGTCCTCGGGCTGCAGGCCATCCCGGTGTTGTGCGTGGATGCAAGCCGTCAGAAAAGGCTCTGTGGGGGGGAGGGGGAGAGAAGGGGTTGGGTCAGGGGGGGGGAGGGGGAGAGAAGGGGTTGGGTCAGGGGGGGGAGGGGGAGAGAAGGGGTTGGGTCAGGGGGGGGGGGGGGAGGAGGGGGAGTTGGAAGAAGGTTGTGGTGTTGTAGTGTGGTTGTTGAGTGATGGTGTGGTGGTGGTTGGGTAATGATGGCGATAAACTTTACTAAATATAGGTAATCATGTGAAAGAATGAGAACGTGACGTCACAAGGATGAGAACATGGAGTCACAAGGATGAGAACATGACGTCACAAGGATGACGCAAGAGCACCTTTGGCCCACGTGGGGATGGGTTTTGAGGGTTCGTTTTCGTCGTCGCTCTTGTCGCCATACTTGAGTTCGTCGATGTCGTAGTTGCTGTTGTTGTGTTGCTGCTGTTGATAGTGTTGTTGTTGTTGCTGGTAGAGTTGTTGTTGTTGTTGTTGTTGGTGGTGTTGCACTTTCTTGTGCTGGTGAGTGTTCTTCTTGATTGGCGCCTTCTTGTACATTGAAGCGAAATTGCTGCTGCTGCTGCTGTTGTCGCTCGCCTCAAAGGCCACTGGCTGCGCCTGTGGCGTGGTGTGGTGTGGTGTGGTATGGTGTGGTGTGGTGGTATGGTGTGGTGTGGTGTGTAGTGGTGTGGTGTAGTGTGGTGTGGTGTGGTGTGGTGTAGTGTGGTGTGGTGTGGTGTGCAGCAACGTCAACGACAAATACCTTTTCCTGCTTTTCTTGCCATTCCTTGTAAGCTTTTCTGTTCTTCTCTTCCCGTTCTCTGCAGAAAACGATGATGATGACGATGATGATGAAGAGGAAGAGGATGATGATGATGATGATGATGATGATGATGATGATGATGATGATGATGGTGATGATGATGATGATGGTGATGATGATGATGAAGAGGAAGAGGATGAAGATGATAATGATAACGACTCACTTTTCCTCCATTCTCTTGTTCCATTTCTGTTGCTTCTCCTCCAGGGCAAACTTGGAGGGTGTTGTCGTTATGAAGATTATAACTTTTGATGGTGTCAACAATAAAAATAATTATATTTATAAAAATAATTATAATAAAAAAAATAATGTTTATTTATTTTTTATTTTTATAATAGCAGTAGTAGCAACCTTGATTCGATTTTGTTCCTTCACTTTCTCATCCTCTATCTGCCTCTTTCTTTCTTCCTCCTGTTTTCGTGCCTGTCACGTGATGACGATGATGATGATGATGATGATGATGATGACGATGATGATGATGATGATGATGGTGATGATGATGATGATCACCTCGAGCAACTTCTTCTGTTTCTCATTTCGTTCTGCTTCTCGTTGTTTGTTGATCTCCTCAGTCTGTAAAGGTGAGCTCTACGTGAAACACTTTGTTCATCCATCTATCCGTCCATCAATCCATCCATCCATCCATCCTCGCATTCATCCATTCATTCACTCTTTCAAGCATCTTTCAGGAGGTTTAGCTATTCACCCAATCATCATACTCCTCCTCCATCGCCAACCCACAAACTTTCACATCCCCCCCCCCCCCTCACCCTCTATCACCTCTCCCCCCTAGCACCCTTCATCACCGCCTCTCCCCTCACACCCTCTCATGGAGCTTGCTTCTGATGTGCATGGAGTTCTGGATGGTCTGCGTCATCAACATCCTCCTCCTCTCCTCCACCTGCTGCTGTTTCTCCTGTCGCTTCCTGTGGAGGGCATGTATGGATGGATGGAGAGATGGATGGATGGATGGAGAGATGGATGGATGGATGGATGGATGAACAGTGTTTAATAAAGCAAAAAAGATGACGTCAGACCTCTTGGCCTCGTTCACTCTGGCTTGTTCCATTTCCAGCTTCCTCCTTTCCGCTTCCTGCTGTTTCCGAATCAGTCCCTCCTGCTCCTTCTGTGTGTGCGCGTGTGTGTGTGTGTGTGTGTGTGTGTGTGTGTGTGTGTGTGTGTGTGTGTGTGTGTGTGTGTGTGTGTGTGTGTGTGCGTGTATACCTCGCTAGTACTGCAGGCACTCTTCAAAGAGATGATGCTACTAGTCTTCTGCAACGAACCAACTTGCTTCAAGACCTGACGTTATCACCACCACCATCATCATCATCATCATCATCATCATCATCATCATCATCATCTTCATCATCATCATCACCATCATCATCATCATCATCATCATCATCATCATCATCATCTTCACCATCATCATCATCATCATCATCATCATCATCATCATCATCATCATCATCATCATTATCATCATCATCATCATCATCATCATCATCATCATCATCATCATCATCATCATCATCATCATCATCATCATCATCTTCATCATCATCATCATCTTCATCATCATCAAACCTTCTTTTCCAATGATGAAATTTGCTTGGTCTGCCAAACAATAGAATGGATTGTTGCTGATGACTCAAATGAAACGCTGCAACAATACAAACACAAACAACCATACAACCATACAAACACAAACAACCATACAACCATACAAACACAAACAACCAACAACCATACAAACACAAACAAAAAGCAACCATACAAACACAAACAACGAACAACCATACAAACAACGAACAACAACAACAACGAAACGAACCACGAGGTGCTTAGTGGCGTGGTTCTTCTTGGTGGTGGTGGCGGCTGGTCGGTGGAAGATTCTGGAAAACTTGGTAGGTACCTTGACTGACACTCCCCCCCCCTCTTCCCCCAGCCCCCCTCCCCCCTTCCTTCCCGTGCCCTTCGAGTCCCCACCCCCTCCCTCCTCCCCCTTCTTCTTCTCCCCCCTCATTCTGCTCTTCAAACGCTGGTACCACGTGTTCAAGTTACCCTCGTCTCGTCCTTCCACCACCAGCACCACCCCCTTCTTCCCCCCTTCCCCCTTCAACCCCCCCTCCAACTTCGACTTCTTGTCACCCAGTCTTGCGATAAGTCGTTCTTTCTCTCTCTCTATCACATCCACATCTCTCTCTATCACATCCACATCTCTCTCTATCACATCCACATCTCTCTCTATCACATCCACATCTCTCTCTATCACATCCACATCTCTCTCTTTCACATCCACATCTCTCTCTATCACATCCACATCTCTCTCTATCACATCCACATCTCTCTCTTTCACATCCACATCTCTCTCTATCACATCCACATCTCTCTCTTTCACATCCACATCTCTCTCTATCACATCCACATCTCTCTCTATCACATCCACATCTCTCTCTATCACATCCACATCTCTCTCTATCACATCCACATCTCTCTCTATCACATCCACATCTCTCTCTATCACATCCACATCTCTCTCTATCACATCCACATCTCTCTCTTTCACATCCACATCTCTCTCTATCACATCCACATCCCTCTCTTTCACATCCACATCTCTTTCTACCACGTCCACACCATCACCACCCCCCTCATTACGTCCGCCATTAGTTGCACCATTTACATCACCATCCTCACCACTCCCCCCAATTTCTCCCACACCCCCCCTTCCTCCCTCCACACCACCCCCACCCACTACTTGCACCCTCCGGTATTTGAGCACCGATGTCTTGGTATCCTTGAAACCAGCTGCCCCTGACGTGCGCTTCACTCGCTTGTTGTTGATGTTAATATTGTTGTTGTTGTTAATGTTGTTGTTGGTGTCTTTGTTGATGTTGTTGATGTTGTTGATTTTGTTGTTGCTGCTAATTTTTTTGAAATTGTTGGAAAAATTATTGTTGAAATTTCTGGTAGTATCGTTATTATTATTATTATTATTATTATTATTACTATTACCATTATCATCACTATTATTATTATTATTGTTGTTGTTTTTGTCGGAAGGGTGATGGGGGCTGTTTGTGGTGAAGTCTTTGGTGTGTTGCAGGTCACGTGGTGGTTTGGGGGGAATGATGGGGGAAGAAGGAATGGGTGAACCAGAAAGATTTTTGATGGGCTCCTTGAAGAAAGTTTTGGTGGGAAAAGTGGGGGTGGGTGGGTGGGTGGTTTGGTGCTTGGGTGGGGGAGAGTGGAAGGTTGTGGGGTTGGTGGGTGGATACTTAAAAGTGGTTGTGGTGGTGGTGGGTGAGGAGGAAATGGTGGTGGGGGAGGAGGAAATGGTGGTGGGAGAGGAAGAGGAAATGGTGGTGGGGGAGGAGAAGAAAGAGGGGGAGATGGATGGGGATGATTTTTGGAATGGTGATTTGTGGTGGTTAAAGAGTTGAGAAGCCAGTCTGAGCGGGGAGTGATGCTTTGGTGGGCCTTTCGCAGCTGCACCATTGTATGCTGATGTTGCTGTTGTTGAAGATGATGATGATGTTGTTGTTGTTGAAGATGATGATGATGTTGTTGTTGTTGAAGATGATGATGATGTTGTTGTTGTTGAAGATGATGATGTTGTTGTTGTTGAAGATGATGATGATGGCTGAGGGGGGAAGAGCTTGATAGCTGACGTCATGGTGTTGATGGTGGCACTGTGGTGGCTTGAAGTGGTGGGTGGGAGGGGAGTGTTTCTTTTGTTGTCGGTGTAGTTGGCGGGGAAGTATTTATTGAGAGGAGAGTTATTATTATTATTATTATTAGTATTATTATTGTTATTGTTGATATTGTTTTTTGATAGATTATTATCACCATCATTGGGGTAGTAGGAGGATGGAAGGGGGTTGGTGGGGGAGTGATAGACAGAAGGAGGTGAGCGTTTGGAGGGAGATGGGGGATGATTGGGGTGGATGGGTGATTGGTGGGGTGAGTTGAGAAGCAGTTGGCACCTTGAGAGAGCCTCTTCCACAGTCCTCAGGCGCTGTCGACTGCGCTCCATGTACTCCACCTCCCCTAACACTCCCTCTCCCCTTCCTCCTCCTCCTCCTCCTCCTCCTCTTCCTCCTCCTCCTCCTCCTCTCTTCTCCTTATTTTTCGGTTTTTTCTTATGGTATTTGTCGTTGATACTAATTTCATCATCCCCGTCAGAACTTTGCTTTTTATTGTTATTATTATTATTATTATTATTATTATTATTATTATTATTATTCTTATTATTGTTGTTATTGTTGTTGTTTGCAGTTGTAAGGTCTGTTTTGAAGTACTTAAACGTGTCGTTGTCGTTTCCGATGATTGCTCGGGCAAATGTGCTTAAGCCGCCCAGTGTTGTGGTGTTGTTGTTGGTGGTGTTGGTGTTATTGTTGGTGTTGTTGTTGGTGGTGTTGTTGCCATTGATGTTGTTGGTGGTGTTGTTGTCATTGATGTTGTTGCAAGGACTAGCAATGGTCGATTGAGTTTTGAAAAACATATTTTCAATTTTCTTCAAGATGCTATCATCACCATTTTCACCATCCCCTCCATCATCACCACCATCGCCACCATCATCATCAGCACCACCATCATCACCATCATCACCATCACCACCATCACCACCATCACCACCATCATCATCAGCACCACCATCATCACCATCATCACCAGCACCACCATCACCACCATCATCACCATTCTCCTCCCCACTGAACTTGATTTCATCGAACCTTTCACCACACGACTTTTTGCAGGCCTTGACAACACTCGACCTCCGTCGGTGCCTGCTTGTTCTGACCACACCCACCTTCAGGGTGGTTGACTTGCGGCGGCGGGGCAAGGAGGGGCGTGGTTTGGGGGTGGAGTGTGATTGGCGGGTCTTGAGGGAGGGGAGGACGAAAGGGGGGCGGGTCTTGAATAAAGGGGGGAGGGGCATGGGGGGAGAGTTGGGCGTCTCAGCCACTTTCACTGTCGACTCTTTCCTGGTTGATGGTGGGAGTGGTGGTGGTATGAGTCCGTCCTTGATATTATAATGAAGAAATAAAATTATTAACGGGGGAATAACACAAATGAGAATTATAATATGAAACAAATAAAAATGATAATATATTACGAATGATACAGAATGCATGATAAGGGGAGTGGTGAGTGAGGAAGAGTTAATGCTCACTCTTGTGGGGTGGGAGTCTCATAGACCTCATCTTTGTCATCATCTTCGTCGTCGTCGTCGTCGTCTTCATCTATGAACTTAATGGAGGAGGAGGATGAGTGGGTGTAGGAGGGGATGGATGGAGGATGAGTCTTGTCAGAATTGTCGGAGAGGGTTCGAATGGACGAGAAGAACTTGTTGATTCTGAGTCCTTTTGTTGTTGTTGTTGATGTTGATGATGATGTTGTTGTTGTTATTGTTGATGTTGATGATGTTGTTGTCGATGATGTTGTTGTTGATGTTGTTGTTGTTGATGATGTTGATGTTGATGTAGTATGTTGTTGTTCATCGCAAGCTGGAAGATTATTATCAGCCACAAACCCCACCACATTCTCTTTATCACTATTATTATCGTTATCATTATTTTTTTTATTATTATTATCAGTGTCATCATTATTATTATTGTTCTTGTTGTTGTTGTGTGACTTGTGGGCAATCTTCTTGTACGACTCCTTCAGACTCGACAACATCCTCTTCACCGGACTCACCTGCATCACAGTAACAACAATAATAATTATTATTATAATGTAATAAAAATAATAAACATTATAATAACCATCATCATCATCATCATCATCATCATCATCATGAAAATAATAAAAATAGCGATTATGATGATAAAATAATTGATGATACAACAATAACCTTTCCAAGTTCCATCTTAGAATCATCATTGTTGTTGTTGTTGTTGTT
Source organism: Branchellion lobata (assembly GCA_947562095.1). Classification (NCBI taxonomy): domain Eukaryota; kingdom Metazoa; phylum Annelida; class Clitellata; order Hirudinida; family Piscicolidae; genus Branchellion; species Branchellion lobata. The sequence continues at coordinate 9,735,425 of OX387255.1, read as the reverse complement.
GTTGTTGACAACACTTCTGTTGCTTGTTGTTGTTGTGTTACTATTTGTTGTTGTTTTGTTGAAGGGATTGTAGAATGAAGGGTTGTGATTGGCTGGCTGGTTGGAGGAGGCAACCAATGGGGACACGAGGTTGAAGAGGGGAGGTCTGTGATTCCTCGGCGTCAACTTTGACGTCACGAAAAACTTGTTTGAGAAGGTGTCCAGTGGCGACTTTGTTTCGACATCACCATCACCATATTCATTGTTATCATTATCCTCACCACCATTATCATTACCATCATCCCTGTTATCATCCTCATCATCAACATTGTTGTTGCCATTAGAATTAGCATTGTTGACATCTTTTACAACGTCATCACCAGCATCTCCACCACCACCACTTCGATCTCTACCACCACCACCATCATCATCACCATCACCATCGGCAACAGCGCCTGTTAACAATTGACTGTTGTTGTTGTTAATTATTTTGTTGTTGTTTTTATTTACAATCCTCTTCTTGTTTCTGCCTTTAAGGGTTCTTTCGTCATCCTCCTCTTCATCATCATTGCCACCATCACCATGAGTACCATTATTATTATTGTTATTATTATTATTATTATTATTATTATTATTATTATTATTATTATTATTATTATTATTATTATTATTATTATTATTATTATTATTATTATTATTATTATTATTATTATTATTATTATTATTATTATTATCATCATCACTACTATTAATATTATCATTATTATTGTTATTATTATTATTGTTGTCATTATCATTATTATTGTTATTGTCATTATCATTATTATTTTTGTTGTTATTATTCTTGCTGTTACCACCAGAGGCATTTTTGGCAGCAAAGCTGGAGAATCCGCTGTCAAGGACGGGGGTGGTGGTCTTGATGAGAGGGGGGAAGAAGGAGGGTGGTGTTGTGTTATCATCAACGTTGTTGTTGTTGTTGTTGTTAGTGTTGATTTTGTTGTTGTTGATGTTATTATTATTCTTATTGTCATCAGTGTTGTTCTTATTATTTTCATTGATGTTGTTGATGTTGATATAGCCATCCCTGACGTCATGATAGATGACATCACCTCCAGCCCTCTCATGATGATTATCATTATCATTAATATTATTATTATTATTATTATTATTATTATTGTTGTTAGTATCATCATCAGTAGTAGTAGTAGTAATTGCATAATTATTATCATTTCTCTTATTCACGCCTTTGACCTTAGCTCCCACCTTCCTTCTCTTATTTCTCTTATTTTTAGTATTCTTCCTTTTATACCTTCCATCACCACCATCATCACCATCACCACCATCACCATCACCACCATCACCACCACCACCATCACCACCATCATCACCATCATCACCACACGTGGCTACTTCTTCTTTTATTTCTTTTTCTACTTCCTTTTCCTTTCCTTCCTTTTCTTTTTCCTTTTCTTTTTCCTTTTCTTTTTCCTTTTCTTCTTTTTCTTTTTCTTCCTTTTCTTTTTTCTTTTCTTCTTCTTCTTCCTGATAAGAGCGAGCCAACTCATCAATGTTGACGTCATCAACATCACTACCGCCATCACCATTAGCACCATCATCACCACCACCCACCTCTATCACCATGCCATCCAAACTGAACTCTGTTTCGCCATCAACCACAGTGCTTGATGGGAGAGGAGTGATGGTGTGGGAAGTAGTGGTGGAAATGACAGAATGGCAGGCAGTGGAAGGGAAAGTTGTGGTGGAGTGAAGGGAGGTAGAGGAGGAGATGGAAGAGGAGATAGAAGAGGGGGTGGAGGGGTGAAGAGAAGTGGTTGACTTGGGTTGCTTCTTGAGTCGCAATTTGTACTTGGTGACCTTTTTGCTGCCTCCCCGCTTGAGCGTCGAAGTGGTGGTGGTGGGGGTGGGTTCATCATATGTCATGGTTACAGACTCTGCCTCAGTGGTGGTGGGTGGCTCATCTGATGTCGCGAGAGGAGCAAGAGATGTCACGGTGACGGATGACATGATTCTCCGAGGGAGGGGAACAGGACTGGTCTTGTGGATGTGGCAATCTTTGAGGGTGTTGGAGGGCATCGGTGGGAATTGAAGGTGGGTCAGGAGGTTGGTTTCAAGCTCCTTGATCTGCCTGGAAACCTCTTCATCATCAAGGGATGTTGCACTGTTCAAGTGACACGTTGACGTGTTTTTCGTGGTCATCTTGCCACGAACCACTCGCGTCTTGTGTACTGGCTTTTTTGCTATCTTTGGTGCTTTGGTTGTTGTTGCCATGGTGACTGTTGGTGGTTGTTGTGTGGTGGCTGTTGGTGGTTGTTGTGTGGTGGCTGTTGGTGGTTGTTGTGTGGTGGCTGTTGAAGTTGTTGCTTCTAGAGAGGTCATTTTTGGTTTTGAAGATGCTGATGTTGATGTTGTATTTGTGGTGAAGGCGCCATGGTTGTGAGTGGCAGGTGAGATGGTGGTGTCATGGGGAGGAGATGAGGCCACCACACGAGAAGTATCTCGAACAGGCCTTTCATCATCTTCTTCTTCTTCATCATCTTCCCCTTCTTTGGGTTTAATGACGTTTGTGTCATCCTTGATGACGTCAACAGCATTGGTGGTCTTTTGTGTTGCTGTTTCAATGTCTGATTCGACCGTACTGATACCACCTTGCATGTTCTCATCTTCTTCCTTTTCCTCATCACACCCTTTCTTCCCAGTTTCTTTCCTACTTACCTTTTTACTCTTTCCTTCTCTTTCCTCACCATCCAACAGCTCAGCACCATCGCCAACAACAGTCACTCCACCAACATCCTTCCTACACCCCTTCAACTTTCCAGCCACCTTTGACGCCTGTCGTCGAGACCTCAGTCGACTTCCCACCCCCAACACCTCCTGCTCCAACTCTTCATTTTCCTTCTCCTCCTCTTTTTTCTTTCCACCACCTCTTTTATTAGATGACTTTCCTCGCAAATTGTACTTAACTTCCTGTGTAACTGCTGCAGACTTGCCCTTCCTCCCCTTACATGCCTTCATCTGTCCGCCCTCATCTGCACTGGTGGCACAAGTGGAAGCAATAGAAGGGGTGGTTGAAGTGGTTGAGGAAAAGGAGGCGTTGGTGCTTGGACACTCGCTTTCTGGGGCATTGAATCTCACCCTGCCTGACAGTCGACCACCCTCATAGCTGCCTTTACCACTTCTGCGGGACAGTCTGGGTCGCAGGCTCCGCTTGACGACCGAGTAGGTAGGCAGTCGAAGGGGTGAGATCTTCTTGGCCTTTCCATTCCTCCGCTTGCGCACTGGGGTCGCGGGTACTTTGAATCTGGTTGAAAGGTTGTGATGTGTTGTCATTTCCGGCATTGCAATTCAAATTGTTTGATTCAATCGTTCGGCCATTGCATCGGAATGGGAGGAATTTGAAGTGGAATAATTTGCAAAAATAATCACCTGGAGTCTTTGATGATTTGTATCACGCTGTTTTGAAATTCAATGATACAATCATTCAAAACTAGAAATTCGTCGTTCAAGGGTTTTATAAAATCAAAAAAATCAAAAGGCGTTTCCATTTTTTATTTTAATAAAACATATTATATTTATAAAACTTTATTTAACAAATAAATACGGGCATGAACGACAAAGAAGTTTAAAATATTTAAATCTGAGGCCGCCTTCGCATTTGAAAATTCAGATGCGCTAACTTGAAAATGTAAAAAATAGAAATTAAAATTAAAATCAAATTTTTTTAACAAATTGTTTTATTGAAAGTAAAAAAAATGTTTTCAATAATATCATATTTTTATTGAAGATGTCATTGGATGTAGAAGTTTTTAATTGAATGTTTTGAAAAAAAATCAGTACAATCAAACGTTTTATTTTTAAAACTTTGAAAAAATTAATTACTTATGAATTATCAAAATTTTCTTTTTAAAAAAAATACTGGAGAACCGGGGCATCGATCCCCGTACCTCTCGCATGCTAAGCGAGCGCTCTACCATCTGAGCTAGTTCCCCTGTTAGTAAAGCTATTAACAATTGGCATGAATATTAATATAAAACTTAACGATTTCAAACCAATGTTGCAGATTTCAAAGAAATTGAAGATAGAGTTGGTAATTTCTTCAAAAAAACAAAATCATATACCAACTTCTGAAATCTTTTTGAGTAAGCTAGAAAACAACATTAAGGCAGTGGTTGAGTGGTTGAGTGGCCTCGAAACTCTATGGGGTTGATGCCACTATAATAATATTCGTTTTTGTATTGTATTGTATTGAAGGTCTAGAAATACACATCGGTCGACGTTCTCACCACAACGATGCACATTTCGAACTATAACATGGCGTGACAATCAAAAATAATAATAACGCCTAGGAGTTAAAAATAACTTAAATTGTATCAGAAACTTTAAATTATAAACACCAAATTTGAGTTACTCAACTATACTTTAATAATAATATCTTTTATATTTTTTAAATGTTGAAAAACTTATTGCAAATTAAAATTAAAAAATAAAAATTCAGTAATCAATAAATGACGTTAAGACTTCTAAACGAAAGCAACAACCGTGAAATAGAAACCATTTAAACGTTCTCCTCAACTAGTTGCCATCAAATTCTCAATGCCATCCACTCTGGCATTTTGTTGCGATTGAGAATGATGTTGTTCAAGGCGTTGCTAGGTTTGTTGGTGATACAAGCGGACACTGGCGTGTGTGAGTGTCTCAAGCCTCTCGGCGTTTGTTCGAGAGAAGTCATTTCAATGTCGAAATCACACAAAGTTACCACCAAAAACTAATTTATATCCTTCCTATTTAAATCGAACATTTAGAGCATCACTCAACCCAACCACCACCCAAGCCAACCACCATCCAACCAAACCACCACCCAAGCCAACCACCATCCAACCAAACCCAGCCAACCACCACCCAACCCAACCACCACCCAATCCAACCACCACCCAACCCAACCACCACCCAACCCAACCACCACCCAACCCAACCCAACCACCCTCCAACCCAACCACCCTCCAACCCAACCACCTTCCAACCCAACCCAACCACCCTCCAACCCAACCACCTTCCAACCCAACCCAACCACCCTCCAACCCAACCACCCTCCAACCCAACCACCCTCCAACCCAACCCAACCACCCTCCAACCCAACCACCTTCCAACCCAACCCAACCACCTTCCAACCCAACCACCCTCCAACCCAACCACCCTCCAACCCAACCCAACCACCCTCCAACCCAACCACCTTCCAACCCAACCCAACCACCCTCCAACCCAACCACCCTCCAACCCAACCACCCTCCAACCCAACCACCTTCCAACCCAACCCAACCACCCTCCAACCCAACCCAACCACCCTCCAACCCAACCACCCTCCAACCCAACCACCTTCCAACCCAACCCAACCACCCTCCAACCCAACCACCCTCCAACCCAACCACCCTCCAACCCAACCACCACCTCCCACCACCAAGGTTTCCTGTTGAACGTGGCGATAAAGAAGAAGGCCTTCACGAACTCGAGAGAGAAAAGCAATCCAAAGTTCGCCATTGACCAACTTGCTGGCAGCGTCTTCTTGTGCAGCACGTGGTTCGGCATTGACCTGAAGACCATCTACCGTATCCGCTCCATCATTCTGACCGTCACAGCCGGTGCTGTCGACCCTTTGAAAAAGAATCGAAAACACCCACAACAACAACAACGTTCCACATTGCACCCACAACAACAACAACATTCCACATTGTACCCACAACAACAAAAACAACGTTTCACATTGTACCCACAACAACAAAAACAACGTTTCACATTGTACTTACAACAACAACAACATTCCACATTGTACTTACAACAACAACAACAACATTCCACATTGTACCCACAACAACAACAACATTCCACATTGTACCCACAACAACAAAAACAACGTTTCACATTGTACTTACAACAACAACAACATTCCACATTGTACTTACAACAACAACAACAACATTCCACATTGTACCCACAACAACAACAACATTCCACATTGTACTTACAACAACAACAACAACATTCCACATTGTACCCACAACAACAACAACATTCCACATTGTACTTACAACAACAACAACATTCCACATTGTACTTACAACAACAACAACATTCCACATTGTACTTACAACAACAACAACGTTCCACATTGTACCCACAACAACAACAACATTCCACATTGCACCCACAACAACAACAACATTCCACATTGTACATACAACAACAACAACAACATTCCACATTGCACCCACAACAACAACAACATTCCACATTGTACATACAACAACAACAACAACATTCCACATTGCACCCACAACAACAACAACATTCCACATTGTACTTACAACGACAACAACAACATTCCACATTGTAATTACAACAACAACAACAACACCACACAAACATTCACAACCTCGACCTCCTCTTTGGAGGCCCCACCTTCAAACCCCCTAAAATAAACAAACCCCAACAACATTCCACTCGCCAGATGGCCCGATAAGGTTTTCTCCAATTCTGGGTATGACTAAATACCGACCAGTGGATCGGTCCAGTTCCATGCTGGTCAAGTGTGGCGAGTACAACAGGAAGGAGATGAATGCAACCTTCCAAGAAATCAAATGCCCTTACACCATCAAAGGAGAGTACAGGTGGGTCGGGTTGGGTAGATGGGTGTTGGGGTGGGTGGATGGGTTGGTGGTTTGGTGGGTGGATGGGTTGGTGGTTGGGTGGGTGGATGGGTTGGTGTTTTAGTGAGTTGGTGGGTGGATGGGTTGGTGGTTTGGTGGGTGGATGGGTTGGTGGTTTGGTGGGTGGATGGGTTGGTGGTTGGGTGGGTGGATGGTTTGGTGTTTTAGTGATTTGGTGGGTGGATGGGTTGGTGGTTTGGTGGGTGGATGGGTTGGTGGTTTGGTGGGTGGATGGGTTGGTGGTTTTGTGGGTGGATGGGTTGGTGGTTTGGTTGGCTTTCCAGGGGAGTGATGAGTATGGTTGGTTAATTTTGAAGAAGGGTTGTTATGGTTGATTGTTATGGTTGATTTTTTCGGGGATTTGTTAAGTTTTTTTTCTGGAATGTATGTTGTTGATAATCATCATCATCATCATCA
>OX387255.1:9703310-9720810 GCA_947562095.1 Branchellion lobata | reverse complement strand
TGTCATTATAATCACTTCCTTTGTCATTATAATCATTTCCTTTGTCATTATAATCACTTCCTTTGTCATTATAATCACTTCCTTTGTCATTATAATCACTTCCTTTGTCATTATAATCATTTTCTTTGTCATTATAATTGTTGAGTGTGTTGTTGATCGCCAACTTTACCACCACCACACCACCACCACACCACCACCACACCACCACGATACCACCACCACACCACCACCACACCACCCCCACACCACCACCACATCGTCAGTACACCACCACCACACCACCACCACACCACCACCATACCACCGCCATACCACCACCACACCACCCCCACACCACCACCACATCGTCAGTACACCACCACCACACCACCACCATACCACCGCCATACCACCACCACACCACCCCCACACCACCACCACATCGTCAGTACAACACCCCCACACCACCACCATACCACCGCCATACCACCACCACACCACCCCCACACCACCACCACATCGTCAGTACACCACCACCACACCACCACCATACCACCGCCATACCACCACCACACCACCCCCACACCACCACCACATCGTCAGTACAACACCACACTACTATATAAGCCTACCCCAACACCTCCCAAAACTCGCAGACAAATCCAACAGATTACATACAAGAAAGTTTGAAAGCCCTCAAAAACTTAAAAACTCCCAAAATCACCTAAAACTCCAAAAAACCATTGTTTCAAAGCTTCTTAAAAATCACCCAAAAAAATCAAACTCGCCCCCCCCCCAAAAACCGCCAACCCTTCCTCCCCCCAAAAAAAACCCTAACCCTTCTCAAAAACCCCCAACCCCCTTTCAAAAACCTCCAAACCCCCCAAACCCCAGCGTGCACGGTGATTGGGAGCACATGGAACACGTGTGAGGTGGAACAGACCTACCACTGCCTCAAGCACATCCCCTCTCAGGTGGAACGCTTCTGTGGTGGCTTTTGTGACGTCTCCTTCAAAGGATTGCTCTGCAATATCAGGAGTCCATGGGGGTGTGGTCCTATTGGGGGTCCATGGGGGTGTGGTCCTATTGGGAGTCCATGGGGGTGTGGTCCTATTGGGGGGTCCATGGGGGTGTGGTCCTATTGGAGGGTCCATGGTGGTGTGGTCCTATTGGGGGGTCCATGGGGGTGTGGTCCTATTGGGGGGTCCATGGTGGTGTGGTGCTATTGGGGGGTCCATGGGGGTGTGGTCCTATTGGGGGGTCCATGGTGGTGTGGTCCTATTGGGGGGTCTATGGTGGTGTGGTGCTATTGGGGGGTCCATGGTGGTGTGGTGCTATTGGGGGGTCCATGGTGGTGTGGTCCTATTGGGGGGTCCATGGTGGTGTGGTGCTATTGGGGGGTCCATGGTGGTGTGGTCCTATTGGGGGTCCATGGTGGTGTGGTGCTATTGGGGGGTCCATGGTGGTGTGGTGCTTTTGGGAGTCCATGGTGGTGTGGTGCTATTGGGGGTCCATGGTGGTGTGGTCCTATTGGGGGTCCATGGTGGTGTGGTGCTATTGGGAGTCCATGGCGGTGTGGTCCTATTGGGGGTCCATGGTGGTGTGGTGCTTTTGGGGGGTCTATGGTGGTGTGGTGCTATTGGGGGTCCATGGTGGTGTGGTGCTATTGGGGGTCCATGGTGGTGTGGTGCTATTGGGGGGTCCATGGTGGTGTGGTCCTATTGGGGGTCCATGGTGGTGTGGTGCTTTTGGGGGTCCATGGGGGTGTGGTGCTATTGGGGGGTCCATGGTGGTGTGGTGCTATTGGGGGGTCCATGGGGGTGTGGTGCTATTGGGGGGTCCATGGTGGTGTGGTGCTATTGGGGGGTCCATGGTGGTGTGGTGCTATTGGGGGGTCCATGGTGGTGTGGTGCTATTGGGGGGTCCATGGGGGTGTGGTGCTATTGGGGGGTCCATGGTGGTGTGGTGCTATTGGGGGTCCATGGTGGTGTGGTCCTATTGGGGGTCCATGGTGGTGTGGTGCTTTTGGGGGTCCATGGGGGTGTGGTGCTATTGGGGGGTCCATGGTGGTGTGGTGCTATTGGGGGTTCCATGGTGGTGTGGTGCTATTGGGGGGTCCATGGGGGTGTGGTGCTTTTGGGGGTCCATGGTGGTGTGGTGCTATTGGGGGTCCATGGGGGTGTGGTGCTATTGGGGGGTCCATGGTGGTGTGGTGCTTTTGGGGAGTCCATGGTGGTGTGGTGCTATTGGGGGGTCCATGGTGGTGTGGTGCTATTGGGGGGTCCATGGTGGTGTGGTGCTATTGGGGGGTCCATGGTGGTGTGGTGCTATTGGGGGGTCCATGGTGGTGTGGTGCTATTGGGGAGTCCATGGTGGTGTGGTGCTTTTGGGGGGTCTTTGGGGTTTTTTGATTTTTCTTGGAGATACTTGGTTTTATGGGGAGTTTTTTGGGTTTCACCCACTTCTTCAATTATTAAAACTTCTCCATTCTTTCTTACTCATCCACCCATCCCCTCATCCACTCATCCACCAATCTAGTCATCCACTCATTCACCCATCCCCTCATCCACTCATCCACCCATCCCCTCATCCACTCATCCACCAATCTAGTCATCCACTCATTCACCCATCCCCTCATCCACTCATCCACCCATCCCCTCATCCACTCATCCACCAATCTAGTCATCCACTCATTCACTCATCCACTCATTCACTCATCCACTTATCCACTCATCCACTTATCCACTCATCCACTCATCCACCTCTTTCCTCTCTCCCACCTCTCCTACCCCTCAAAGGGTGCCAGGTGAAAAAGGGGGGGTGTGTAAATTCGCAGGGATGCAAAAGCAGCATGGTGGGTGTAGTAGAACTCTCCGAATGTCTTGACACCACCAAAGCCTGTACGTGTGCATGCCTGTACGTGTGCATTCTTGTACGTGTGCATGCCTGTACGTGTGCATGCCTGTACGTGTGCATGCCTGTACGTGTGCATGCCTGTACGTGTGCATGCCTGTACGTGTGCATGCCTGTACGTGTGCATGCCTGTACGTGTGCATGCCTGTACGTGTGCATGCTTGTACGTGTGCACGCATGTGCGTGTCACTACATTGCAATGCAGGAAGATACATTAAAATAAAATACAATATAAAACAATACAATACAATAATATAAAACATAATTATAAATGACCATGAATTATAAATGAATAATAATTATTACTATTATTCTTATTATTATAATAAAAAAAATAAAAAAAAATAATATAATAATATTATTATAAATAACAATAATAATAATAATAATAATAATAATATTAATAATAATAATAATATTAATAATAATAATAATAATAATAATAATAATAATAATAATAATAATAATAATAATAATAATAATAATAATAATAAGAATATAAATAAAAATATTTATAATTATAGTAATAATAATAATAATTATTATTATTATACTTATAATGATAATAATAATTATTATTTATATAATAATAATAATAATAATAATAATAACAATAATAATAATAATAATAATAATTATTATTATTATTATTATTATTATTATTATTATTCTTCTTCTTCTTCTTCTTCTTCTTCTTATTATTATTATTATTATTATTATTATTATTATTATTATTATTATTATTATTATTATTATTATTATTATTATTATTATTATTGTAACAACAATTTTGACAGCAAAGGCTTCTGCCGCCACAAGTACTTGTCTGGTTTGAGTTCAAAGTTAATGAATTTATATCGAATTAACTTTTATGACGCTTCAAAAATTTTGCGCTATACACGATATACGATTAGATTTGAAAACTAAGATTAGATTTGAAAACTAGGATTAGATTAGTTTGGCTCAGATAAGATTAGATTAAGTAAAGTAAGATTGGATGAGAGCGAATGTTCCTCACCAATGGGGCTGCCCACACGTGCCCCTCAGCCACCCTGGGCATTCTGGCCGGCCAAACTCAAAGCATTGTGGATCTCGGTACTTTATCATTTATTATTATTATTATTATTATTATTATTATTATTATTATTATTATTATTATTATTATTATTATTATTATTATTATTATTATTATTATTATTATTATTATTATTATTATTATTATTATTATTATTATTATTATTATTATTATTATTATTATTATTATTATTATTATTATTATTATTATTATTATTATTATTATTATTATTATTATTATTATTATTATTATTATTATTATTATTATTATTATTATTATTATTATTATTATTATTATTATTATTATTATTATTATTATTATTATTATTATTATTTATATTATTATTATTATTATTATTATTATTATTATTATTATTATTATTATTATTATTATTATTATTATTATACCAATATCAATAACACCTCTAGGCCGCTTGAGCACAGCCACCATGGCAGACTACACCTTCTACGCATGCTCCGGTGGATTCAGCCTCAACAACGTCAGCAAATGTGTCGGTGAGCTCAACCAGATGATGGGCTCATGTTAATCAGCGCTATAAAAAGGATTCGATTAGATTATAGTAACCAAAACTCTCCCAAATACACAACAACCACACCCAACAACAACCACAACAACAACAACAACCACACCCAACAACAACCACAAAAACAACAACCACACCCAACAACAACCACACACAACAATAACCACACCCAACAACAACCACACAACCAACAACAACAACCACACCCAACAAAAACAACAACAACAACAACAACAACAACCACACAACCAACAACCACAACCACACCCAACAACAACCACACAACCAACAACCACAACCACACCCAACAACAACCCCAACAACAAAAACAACCACACAACCAACAACCACACCCAAAAACAACAACAACAACACAGACATTAACGAATGCACGTTTCCGTTTGCGTGCAAGGGTAGCAAAATGTGCCACAACACACAAGGCTCATACGTGTGCATGGAGCAAAAGAAGTTTGCAATCACCAAGTGGCTCCTGGCGGCCGTCGCCGTCACTATCATTTTTATCGGCATTTTTTACGCCCGCAAAATCATCAAGTCAGTCGAAATGCGCCTGATATATTTTATTTATCTTATTTCATCTTGAATTTGTTTGATTAAATTTAATACCTATTTGATCATATTCTTCATATATTTAATTTGGTTCAATTTAATTCAGTGCAGTTTATTCTTTCTGATTTTATGTAATTTAAGTTTAATTTAATTCAATTGAGCTGAGATTCATATAATTTATTGTATCTTATTTTTGTACCTTCCAGAATATACAAAGGGTTCTCCTATTGAAAGATTTTTTGGTCTAAAAATGAAAAAAGCAGATTTAACCTTTGTAAAAATCATTCTTCGACATGTTATTAATCATACTCTTTTAAACCATATATGGGTTCGCTTTTAAATGCTACTTGGAAACTGTCTTCACGTCGGTCTTTTATATGAATCATTTTTGAAATAAATAATAATAAAATGAAAACAATTCATTTTATTTTTTTAATAACGTTTTTAGATTCTTTTAATTCGGCTGAAAAAATTTATGTTGAAGTTAACGACGAATTTTCAACTACCAGCGCCAATGAAGCCTTCAAATTTTCTACAAATTCAAATTCCACCCGGTTTGAAATATTTTAAAATATAATCGCTTTCAATTAAATACGTTGTTTCTTGTTCATTTGATACAATAAAGTCAAGTGCTTGCTTTGAGTAAGGCCCTGCAAAGTAATTTTTTGTTTCAATTGCATTTTAACCAATTTTTTGTATCTATCACTCAACTTTTCCCGCCTCTGCATCATCACCAAAAGACCTTCCAACCACCATACTCCAACCCTCATCTATAAACCAAAAACATTCACCATTACCCAAAATCTTTCATCACCACCAAAATATTGTCACACCTAAAAAACCAAAATTACTCAAAAGTTCATCCAAACCACCATTTATCACCCAAACTACCCTCTATCACCCAAACTACCCAACCCACCCGCCTTGCAGGTACCTTCTGTACAGTGTCAATCCAGGAGAGGGCTTCAACCTTCGCAGGGATGTCTTTATCCGCATGGCCAACCTGGTCGTGCTGCTCAACAAACAGGTGAGAAGGAGGAGGAAAAGGAAGGGGAGGAGGAGGAGAAGGAGGAGGAAAAGGAAGGGGAGGAGGAGGAGGAGGAGGAGGAAAAGGAAGGGGAGGAGGAGGAGGAGGAAGAGGAAAAGGAAGGGGAGGAGGAGGAGGAGGAAGAGGAGGAGGAGGAGAAGACGGAGGAGGGTGATGGGGATAGTAATGATAGTGATGATGATTCTAATGATAAGGAAGAGGAGAAAGGAGATGCACCTTTTTCGACTCCTTTCAAATCAATTCACTTCTCACCACCCTTCCAAGCCTCTCTTATCCTCTCCATTTTTTTTTCTACCTCCACCCACCCAGGGTGTTCATAAGTGGGTTTTAGTTTTGCCGTCGTGGGGACGCATGTACCACTGGAGGAGTGATGAGGTGTACGAGCATCATGGGGGGGGTCTGGAGTGGTCCCTCTTCTTCCACCTCCCCTCCCTCCAACGCCTCTGCCCTGTCATCGAACAGACAGACTTCTTGAAGGGTGCACAATTAATTAATTCATATTAAATCAAGTTAGTTGGTTAATTAATCAGTTAATTAAATAATTAACCAATTAGCAATTAATATTTGTTCACTCAAGTATTCATGAATTATACATTCATCCACTCAATTATACATTCATCCACTCAATTATACATTCATCCACTCAATTATACATTCATCCACTCAATTATACATTCATTCACTCAATTATACATTCATCCACTCAATTATACATTCATCCACTCAATTATACATTCATCCACTCAATTATACATTCATCCACTCAATTATACATTCCTCCACTCAATTATACATTCATCCACTCAATTATACATTCATCCATTCAATTATACATTCATCCACTCAATTATACATTCATCCACTCAATTATACATTCATCCACTCAATTATACATTCATCCACTCAATTATACATTCATCCACTCAATTATACATTCATTCACTCAATTATACATTCATCCACTCAATTATACATTCATCCACTCAATTATACATTCATCCACTCAATTATACATTCATCCACTCAATTATACATTCATCCACTCAATTATACATTCATCCACTCAATTATACATTCATCCACTCAATTATACATTCATCCACTCAATTATACATTCATCCACTCAATTATACATTCATCCACTCAATTATACATTCATCCACTCAATTATACATTCATCCACTCAATTATACATTCATCCACTCAATTATACATTCATCCACTCAATTATACATTCATCCACTCAATTATGCATTCATCCACTCAATTATACATTCATCCACCCAACAGCCCTGGGGGGTGCCCCGTTGGAGGACGTGCTGTATTTGCAAGGCTTCAAAGAGGGCTGGAGCAGTGGTGGTTGGGAGGAGAAGTGCGAATTTCGACCCTGTCTCAACAGGATGCCCTTCCAAAAGGTGTCGTGGTGTGGTGTGGTGTGGTGTGGTGTGGTGTGGTGTGGTGTGGTGTAGTGTGGTGTGGTGTGGTGTGGTGTGGTGTGGTGTGGTGTGGTGTGGTGTGATGTGGTGTGGTGTGGTGTGGTGTGGTGTGATGTGGTGTGGTGTGGTGTGGTGTGGTGTGGTGTGGTGTGGTGTGGTGTGGTGTGGTGTGGTGTGGTGTGGTGTGGTGGGGTGTGGTGTGGTGTGGTGTGGTGGGGTGGGGTGTGGTGTGGTGTGGTGTGGTGTGGTGTGGTGTAGTGTGGTGTGGTGTGGTGTGGTGTGGTGTGGTGTGGTGTGGTGTGGTGTGGTGTGGTGTAGTGTGGTGTGGTGTAGTGTGGTGTGGTGTGGTGTGGTGTGGTGTGGTGTGGTGGGGTGTGGTGTGGTGTGGTGTGGTGTGGTGGGGTGTGGTGTAGTGTGGTGTGGTGTGGTGTGGTGTGGTGTGGTGTGGTGTGGTGTGGTGTAGTGTGGTGTGGTGTGATGTGGTGTGGTGGGGTGTGGTGTGGTGTGGTGTGATGTGGTGTGGTGTGGTGTAGTGTGGTGTGGTGTGGTGTGGTGTGGTGTGTTGTGGTGTGGTGTGGTGTAGTGTGGTGTGGTGTGGTGTGGTGTGGTGTGGTGTGGTGTGGTGGGGTGTGGTGTGATGTGGTGTGGTCTGGTGTGGTGTGGTGTGGTGTGGTGTAGTTTTATTTCCCATCTTCTCTTCCCATTCTTTCTTCTATCCACCCTTTCTGTTCATTCATCGCATCAACCACATCTTTTATAACTCTTATCTTTTACCTCAAACCACCCACCCTATCCCTCTATACCCACCCATCTACCCACAAACTTCTCCCACCAAACACCCCCCCCCCCCCAGTCAGGGGACATGTGGCAGTGGGGTTCGGAGGGTCTGGTGGCTCGGAGACTGAAGTGCTTGTCAGTGCAGGCTGAGTACTCCTTCCTCCTGCCCCTCCTCACCCTCAACGTCACTTCCAGGTGGGGGTGTGGGGTGTTTCTTTGAGGTGTGGTCTCTGTGGGGGGTGAGGAGGTGGAGGTTTTGAAAGGGGGGGGAGAAGGGGGTGTTTGGAGGTTATAAGGGTAGGATGGACTTGAAGGGGGGTTTCTAATCTATGTGACGCTAGTTCCTCCCATCAACCCACCCACCCATCCCTCACCCACCCATCTACCCACTCACCCACCCATCCATCCATCTATCCATCCACCCACAGCACAGTAATGTTGGGGAGGGCAGAGATGGTGATACACGGGCAATACTCCGAGTGGAGCAGTCAGTACTGGAAGGTGTGTACTACTAGTAGTAGTAGTAGTAAAAATAAAAAAAAATAAAAATAAAAATAATAATAATAATAATATAAAGAATAAAAACAACGACAGGCGCGCAGGAGTATGCGGTTTTCGAAGGCGTTGGTGGAGCTGGCTGACTACTTCAGACGCACATCCCTGCTCTCCGATGATGTCACCGATCACACCGTCATGCAGGAGGACTGGAGGGAGATGAAGGTGGGTATATGTGTGTGTGTGGGTGTGTGTATGTTTGAATGTGTGCGTTTGTTTGTGTATGTTTTTGTCTGGTCCAACGTATCTAAACATCCGATTTCAAGCCAACCAATCAATTCATTCCAATTTACTTTTTTATTCCACTTCACCATTCACCCACCAATCAGAGAGCAGCAGGAGACGCGAAGGGCGGGGCTTATTTGGGGGTGCATCTGCGCAGGAGGGACTTCACGCACAGCCACCACGAGGACATTCCTTCCCTCGCTGGGGCGGCCAAGCAGATCAACAAGGCCACCAAGAAACTGGGGGTGGGTGAAGATGGGGGGAGGGGGGATTGGAGGGGTGGAGGGTGATGGGGAGGAACTGGGTGGGGTTATGCTATTGGATGTTGTGGGGGGTTGTTGGCGTTTTTGGGTTTTTTCGTGTGGAGAAGGGTGAAAAAATGTTGTGGATGAGAGGAAGTGGTGGGGGATGTGAGGGCTGAGTGAAAATGGAGACTGGAAAGGGAGGTGGGTGGAAATGGAGACTGGAAAGGGAGGTGGGTGGAAATGGAGACTGGAAAGGGAGGTGGATGGATGAAGTACTTCCTCAAGCGCTATATGAATTTGTTGATTAATCATCATCATCACCACCATACCCATCACCATCATCATCATCACCCTCATCATCATCATCATCATCATCATCATCATCATCATCATCATCATCATTGTCGTCATCATCATCATCATCATCATCATCATCATCATCATCATCATCATCATCATCATCATCATCATCATTGTCGTCATCATCATCATCATCATCATCACCACCAGCTCTCCAAAGTCTTCATTGCCACTGATGCTCCTCAAAAGGGTATTTTGTCATTTTATTATTTTTATTTTTATTATGAGTTTTATTATTTTAACAAAATTATTATTGTTGTTTTTGTATTATTATTTTTCCAATGCTGGCACACTACATGGATCCTAGGCTCAATTACTTCACATAGCAACGTCCATAGCAACCATTTGATGTTTCCAGAGTTTCAAGCACTCAAGAAGAAGATCAAGGCAGACGTTTTCAGGTCGATAATACTATTTTGTATCCATCATCATTCTCTTCTAATCAGTGCTTTCTTCTTTTCATCATCATCATCATCATCATCATCATCATCATCATCATCATCATCATCATCATCACCACCACTACCAGGTACGAGGCGAGTGCAGAGGTGTTGCGGAGGTACAAGGATGGAGGAGTGGCTATTATCGACCAGTGGATCTGTGCCCATGCCAGGTGTGGTGGTGGCAGTGGTGAATGCATGGATATATGGAACCCAGGTGCATGAGTGGTCACCACACCACACCACACCACTGCACACCACACCACACCACACCACACCACTGCACACCACACCACTGCACACCACACCACACCACTGCACACCACACCACTGCACACCACACCACACCACACCACACCACTGCACACCACTGCACACCAAACCACACCAACCACACCACACCACTGCACATCACACCACACCACACCAACCACACCACACTACATCACACCACACCACACCACAACTACATTACACCACACCACAGGCACTTCATAGGCACCAGGTCCTCCACCTTCAGCTTCCGCATTCACGAGGAGAGGGAAATCCTTGGCTTCACACCTCACTCCACTTTTAACCGTTTCTGTGCTGATGGAGAAAAAACCTGCGAACAACCAACCAACTGGAAAGTTATCTACTGAAGAGGAGGAGGAGGAGGAGGAGGAGGAGGAGGAGGAGGAGGAGGAGAAGGAGGAGGAGGAGGAGGAGAAGTATTATCATCATCATCATCATCATCATCATCATCATCATCATCATCATCATCATCATCATCATCATGAGCAACCTTTTGATTGCACAATACTTCGTTAATGGCGCCATCAATCACGTCTGTCACTCCTTGCTGCTCCTTGCAGCGCTTCACTATTATCGATTTTTAAAATTAATTTTCCAACTTCTTTTGATTTTATTTCTTTTAATTCTTTGTTTGTTTCATTCTCCATCATTTATTTTTATCCTCCATTATTTTTATTTTTTTTGTTCAAGGTTATTTCTATTTCCTTTACTTTTGCATAAACCACCAAGTGTTTCAATGACAATCATCCATAACATACCCATTTTTCAACCAACAACCAACCTCCTCAACCAACAACCAATCTTCTCAACCAACAACCAACCTCCTCAACCAACAACCAATCTTTTCAACCAACAACCAACCTTCTCAACCAACAACCAACCCTCCTCAACCAACAACCAACCTCCTCAACCAACAACCAACCTCTTCAACCAACAACCAACCTCTTCAACCAACAACCAACCTCCTCAACCAACAACCAACCTCTTCAACCAACAACCAACCCTCCTCAACCAACAACCAACCTCTTCAACCAACAACCAACCTCCTCAACCAACAACCAATCTCCTCAACCAACAACCAACCTTCTCAACCAACAACCAACAGTAAATCAACGTTACTCTGCTGTTAGAACGCTTTAAACATCATAAAATCAGCGCTTCATAAATGTGTTGATTCTTTGTTGGAGTGACTTTGACTTCTCCAACTGATACTGTATGATAGTTCCTTATCGTTTATTTCATTATTTTCATGTAATTATGGTATTTATTGTATTGACTACGGAAGGGCGCATTAAGAATTCATTGATTAGACGATCATAATCATAATCATAATGATAATCACATTGATAATGATAATCACATTGATAATGATAATCATTGCAAGAGCATGCCCCGTAGTCCTTCTGTCCTTCTTGATATTCGTGAGTGCACAGTATTAGCAGCTCCGTTGCTCCAGTCATCACCACCTTGTATTCCTGCGCTCTTCGTGAGTGTTGCAATCTCTGATGTTAAAACATTGTTGCAATCTCTATGTTACAACATTGTTGCAACCTCTATGTTACAACATTGTTGCAATCTCTGATGTTACAACTTTGTTGCAACTTTACTGCAATCTCTGATGTTGCAACTTTGTTGCAATCTCTGATGTTGCAACTTTGTTGCAATCTCTGATGTTACAACTTTGTTGTTTTGTTGTGATCACGTTTTAATGTTGCAGCGCGCTGTAATGTTAAAAATTTTCTTGAATTTTACAATTTCATTGCTTTTTGTTGCTTGTTCTCTGCGACTTTTTCACCATGTATTAATCTCTATTTCACCCTTACTTTTATTCTTTTTCATTAAATTATTTTGTTTTTGTTTTGCGGAAAAGAAAAGAAGGCCCACTTGCTTTCAATCGAAAGACAAGCTCCCTAGGAGCCGCGGTGGATGTTGCAAACGATTTCTTATGGAAACCTCCAATAGGATGAATAATAAAATCATAAACCCGTTTGCATTTTTACTAATTTTTTATACAGCTGGTAAAACAATTTTGACTCCGAAGCAGCACTATCACATCTTGTCCAAATGACAACTGTTTAAGATTTGCAACTTACGTTTACTTTTGAGCCGCTTCTAGATGATTTCCTTTCGCGCTCATTCCCGCCTTCCCAATTCGTTGCTCCTCTTCTCAAACTCCCCGCAGAAAGTCGCCACCATCTATCAAACTATCAAAGAAACCACTACGCTTATAATATTGTCTAGTTTTTAAAGTGAAAAATTAAATTGGGCTGCTTCAAGATATAGTTCTTGTGATATTTTTGTTACAAAAATGGCCAAAGTGAACATTTGTAATGTTGACGTGAAGGACAACCCGTGCTCCTTCACACACCCCTTCCAGTTCGAGATCACCTTCGAATGCTTGGAAAGCCTGGAAGAAGGTTGGCGACTCATTAACCTAACCTTTAAAACTCACGAAATTTATATTTCAACTTTTTCTTCGATTTAAAGAAAGTTTTTAAATTTTTTTACGAAACTTGAAAAATAAACTTAATTCAGAAGTCCAAAACTCATAAAATTTGAAATGCTTCAGACCTGGAATGGAAGATAATTTATGTGGGTTCGGCGGAGAGCGAGCAATACGACCAGGTGTTGGACACGGTGGTGGTGGGTCCTCTGTGTCCCGGCAAGCACATGTTTGTCTTCGAGGTGGCTCTCAAACTCCAATGTTGTCAAATCGCTCGCCATCATTATTATATCCAGCATTACCACAAAATAAATAAAACACAATAAATCATTAAATACAAATATTCCAAGTTAATACTCAATTAAAAGTTAATTTCAATAATTATTATTAATTATTAAAGCTTCAACACTAGCAACACACAACCCACAGGCAGACCCTCCGAAGGGGGACAAGATCCCCAAGGAGGATGTGTTGGGGGTGACAGTGGTGTTGTTGACGTGCTCTTACATGAACAACGAATTTGTGCGTATCGGCTACTACGTCAACAATGAATACACCGAACTTGAACTCAAGGAAAATCCACCCCCGGAGCCTGACTTCTCCAAGGTCCTTTGATGGCCTCTTAAGCAATTTAATCAATTTTAAACGCATTAATAACTAATAAATTAAGTTATTTTTGTCATTTTAAGTTTCATTTTTCAAATATCTATTTGTGATTACAATTCATATTGTCTCACTTTTTATCATTATTAAAATAATCAAAATTCTGTTATTCTCTCTTTCGCTATTCCAGCTGCAACGCAACATTTTGGCAACCAACCCCCGTGTGACCCGCTTCAAGATCAACTGGGATGACGACAACAAACGGCTCAACAACCTCAACCAACTCTCCCTCCAGTCCCAACCCAACAGCCAAGGTTCAACTGCCGTCAATGCCAATATAATTGTATTTGTATTATATTACTGTTTTGTACTATCTTGTATTTTACCGCATGGTTTTGTACTATATTGTATTGAATTGTACCACACTACCTCCATTGTCGCCACCACTATCAATTCATCACCACCATCATCACACCCCCTCCACTCAACCACCTGCAGTGGAAGCAGACAACAAGGCTGCCATGGGGGAAGTGTTGGAGGACTCACGACACAACGACTCCCGCCTCGCATTTCCCACCAACAACTTCCTTGCTGACTCCAACCACAGCTCTCAAATGGCTATCGACTGATCTCTTCTTTCCGCCCATCTCTCTTTTCTGGTCCCATTTCCTCCCTTATCCTCAAAATCTACCTTATCTTTATCTCACCGCCCTTCTCCCCATGTAAACATACATGCGTGTACGCACATATTTGTGTGTATATGTGTTCATATATGTATGCATACCTTTGTAACATTTCACCAGAGCCACTGCAACCTTGTTGTAACACCCACTGTAACACCACCCTCAACATTCTTGTGTTATAACACCGCCATCATCGTAACGCCTCATTGTAGTATGGTTTTCTGAACTTTCGCCAATAATAAAGCGCTAGGGAACAATGCGGATTCAACGCTATATAATTACCAGATACAATGTTTCAGCCTTCACTAGCGTAACAAATTCATTTTACTTTTTGTGGAGACCTTGGAAAGTCATTCAGATATATCGTCTGCCATGCGCCTCTGAGGAACTGCTCCTTATTGCCGTCATCATTATTTTTCTTTGTAATTTTATTACATAATATTATTATTATTATTATTATTATTATTATTATTATTATTATCATTATTATTATTATTATTATTATTATTATTATCATTACTTTTATTATTTCTTCATTATGTTATAATATTAATCTGGCTTCTAATTTATGAACACTCGTGTTGATTTTGGGGGAGTGTGATGTTTTGTTTGATCGACGAATAAAACCATTCCTCCTTGTAAATCACCAAAATGCAACCACTTATGCTATCAAAACAACATTATTATCAACATGGGAAGATTAAAATAGGAAATAAAAAAATATAAATTATAGTACAACAACTAAACTGAATTAATTATTGACAGATGGACAGAACACGAAGGTACGTTGCCTCAGTGGCACCGCAATCACATGCGCCTCCCTTGCAACCTCTCCTCATCACTCCTATTCACACCTCACTACCACTCCTCACACCTCCTCACACCTCATTGTTCCTATTCACCCCAAACACACTCACCTCTGTCACTCGCACACCCTTCACAAAACACACCTTTCCTACCCACAAAGAGCAACCTCCCCCCCCCCCCCTTCAGAGACCGACACACTTGGACACGAGACCAGCCGGTCCGTTGCCCAGTACAGCCTCATCCACCGCCACCGTCTTGACAGGATAGAAGCCCGTCTCAACGGCTGGAATCTTGAATGCCTTCAGGCGGGATTCGTATGTCTTTACCAAGTCGTTGTGCGCCTGGGGGTTAGGGAAGGTTTGTTTTGTGTGTGTGTGTGTGTGTGTGCGTGTGTGTGTGTGTGTGTGTGTGTGTGTGCGTGTGTGTGTGTGTGTGTGTGTGTGTGTGTGTGTGTGTGTGTGTGTGTGTGTGTGTGTGTGTGTGTGTGTGCGCGAAAGCAAGGGAGGAGGAGTAGGAGGTAGTGTGTCATTGTCATTAGTTGTTATAACAGTTGTCGTTGTCGTTATTGTCACACCTTGCAGACTCTGGACAGTTCGAACTGAAGATCCTTGATGAGGCCATCCTTCACCACCAACACCTCCTGTATGACAGTGACAGTGGCGGTGGCGGTGGCAGTGGTAGTGACAGTGGTAGTGGCAGTGGTAGTGACAGTGGCGGTGGCAGTGGTAGTGGAAGTGGAAGTGACAGTGGCGGTGGCTGTAGCCATGGTGATGTAATAATGGTGCAACAAAAATAGAGCTATTAATAGCAACAACAGACGTCGATGGACTTGCACAGGGAGTCACACAAGGCAGGATCCAACTTGAAGCTCTTCACTATCTCGTCTGCGTCGATATCATCATCATCATCATCATCATCATCATCATCATCATCATCATCATCACCATCATCATCATCATCACCATCATCATCATCATCATCATCATCATCATCATCATCATCATCATCATCACCATCATCAACATCACCGATATGGACATGGCTTTTTTCGAGTTCCTTCTTCATCGAATCCAACTTCAACTCCAGCATACAGTTGCGGAGACTTGCCTTCTGATTCACCTGATGAATGGGTGCATGGAGGGCTGCATGGATGAATTGATACATGGATAAGTGGATGCATGGATAAATGAATTGATGCATGGATGGATGAATGGAGGAATGCATGCTTGCATGCATGGATGAGTGGATACGAACCTCAATGATACATTCCACAAACTTCTTCTTCATTACGGTTTTGTCCTCTTGAGCCTGCGCAATATCATCATCATCACACATACACACACACGAACACACCCCTCCGAACAAACACACAAACACACACACACACACACACACACACACTGACATTGGTGAGCAGCTCAGATAGAACGGCAATTTCCTTGTCCAGACTCTTCACTTTCTCGTCCAGAATGTTGATTTTCTGATCTTTTTCCTGTCATCATCATCATCATCATCATCATCATCATCATCATCATCATCATCATCATCATCATCATCATCATCATCACCATCATCATCATCGTCATAATCACCAACCCCATTTCCACCAACCACCACTCCTCTACCCTCTGTATTCCACCCTACTCCCTACTTTCCCACTCCCCCACCCACTTTGGCGGCGAACTTGATGTGAGTGAAGCGTTTGAGTTTGGTGCTGTTATTATGGTTCACCCTCATCTGCTCCTCCAGCCGTTCAGTCGCCTGCTTGTTCCTCAACGCCATCTCAGCCATGCGCATCTCTAGCTCATCATCCTTCTTGCGCATGTTCTCGCATTCTTGCTGTTTGGGGAGGGGGGGGGGGTTCGTCTGGGGTTGTTTATTGGGGAAAGGAATATTTTGGAAGTGGGGAGGTTGTTTGTGGGTAAGGGGGGTATAGGTGGGGTTTGTGCGTGAATGTGTGTGCGATAGAAAGTATGCGTGTGTGTATACACGTCACCACCTCGCACCCCTCCTTGGAAGCAGATCATCTCTATCACCCTCTTTCCATCCCTCCCTCTCCACGCCCCTCCATCCCTCTTTCTCCACTCCTCTCCATCCCTCCCTCTCCACCCCCTCCATTCCTCCCTCTCCACCCCCCTTTTCATCCCTCCCTCTCCACCCCCCTCCACCCCTCCCTCTCCATCCCCTTCTATCCCTCCCTCTCCACCCCCCTCCATCCCTCCCTCTCCACGCCCCTCCATCCCTCTTTCTCCACCCCTCTCCATCCCTCCCTCTCCACCCCCCCCTTTCTATCCCTCTCTCTCCACCCCCCTCCATCCCTCCCTCTCCACCTCCCTTCATCCCTCCCTCTCCACCTCCCTTCATCCCTCCCTTTCCACCCCCCTCTCTATCCCTCCCTCTCCACCCCCTTCATCCCTCTCTCTCCACCCCCCTCTCTATCCCTCCCTCTCCACCCCCTTCATCCCTCTCTCTCCACCCCCCTCTCTATCCCTCCCTCTCCACCCCC
>OX387255.1:9695810-9698310 GCA_947562095.1 Branchellion lobata | reverse complement strand
TCAGTAATTCGAAGAAAATATATTGAAAGTACTTCGTTTTTACTCCATCAAGTTTCATTACTTCTGGCTAGTTGGAAAAATTATTGGAACACCCATGGCAATACAATTTTGGATAAAAATACGATGAAACTATAACTTTGACGTGACAGCTGTGGCAAGCTGAAAATTTGTTGCCAGAGAGAACACTAGAAGGTGTGAAAGTGCAACGGGTATCGATATCAACGTGCTGAAACTGGGTTTGTTTCTTAATTTTTGAATAATCGATAAGAAGTTTAAAAAAATGAAAAGTTATTAAATTGGAGTTATTTCAGTTTGAAGAACGTTTTTTATAGTGGTATATGTGCAATAAGTTAAAAAAATATTTTTCACAAAAATTGAAAATTTTCTAATATTAATTGAATCAATTCAACAATTTTTCAAACTTCAGAATTACTTTCATAATCTTTATTGCCTTTCCAAACAGAAACAATCTTAAAATTTCAAACCTAAATTTACCTTTAAGAGTTTCGTTTCAAAGGATTTTCATTTTTAATCAAGACTAATTTATATGGCTGTTATTTTAGATATTTCACTGAAAAGAGAAAATAAAGTTTACCATGAAGGAGTGGGTATTTTATTCCATTCAAAGAAAAAAAAAAAGTTTTCTGCTTCAAAAGATTTAAAATTACGCCCCCTTCATTTTTGAAATCATTTAAAAACAGCAAACAAGCAAAAAAAAAAGCCAAAATTTTGAATGTAAAAACAAGGTTCTCATTAACCATTTTAAAATAAATTTCAAAGCGTTTATCGAATGGTACGAATAATAAACGTGCCCAACACAGGAGACTCTGAGGGGTCTGGTGGTGATCGAGACAAAAACAGACACTTCACACAATGGAGTCTTTTTGTCTGTGCAGGCAGACGTCAGCTTGCACACCAGCATCAAGGCCTCACCCAGGGTGGCTGATTGTTACTTTTAAAACAGTGCTTTTTCAAGATGGCTGGTTCAAAATATCTTTATGAATCTTCAAAAATTCATTCAAGCTATGAAGAGTTTTTTTTTGCATTTTTTCAATGAATGGTGAATGCAAGTCATCCTCGTGAATTTGTGAAGTTCAAAGTTATAACATGATTCTATAAGTTTTCACTGTTTAAAAAAACAAGCACACACACACACACACACACACACACACGGACACACACACACACACACACACACACACACACACACACACACACACACACACACACACACAGACCATAGAGCTGATGAAACATTCAAGTGAGTTGATGAAGTCAGGCAAGCTGCTGACTGGACAGCTGCAAGTAGTCACCCCATCCCTTATTACTATTACTATTATTATTATTTTTATTTTTATTTTTATTACTAATATTATTATTATTATTATTATTATTATTATTATTATTATTATTTTCATTTCAATTATGATTATTTGTTTAAATTATTAAATTATTTTTATTATATTTTCTTTGTTTTATCACTTTCATCATATAATTTAATTTCTGATGAGTTTTTTTTCTTAATTTTCAATATATTCTCATTGAATCTTCCAGTGAGTTAATTTATTCCTCTTATCAGGTGCCTTTTGAGGTCTCACTAATGGCCACATCAACACCTTTGTATGAAACATACCATGGAGTGTTCATTAACATCCAGGTGCTGATGATGAAAATGATGATGATGAGGATGATGATGATGATGATGATGATGATGATGATGATGATGATGATGATGATGATGATGATGATGATGATGATGGTGATGATGATGATGATGATGATGATGATGATGATGATGATGAGGATGATGATGATGATGATGATGATGATGATGATGATGATGGTGATGATGATGATAATGATGATGATGGTGATGATGATGATGATGATGGTGATGATGATGATGATGATGATGATGATGATGATGATGATGATGATGATGATGATGATAATGATGATGATATTGATGATGATGATGCACCTCCAGTACATTTTGACTGTGGAGATGAGGGGGACATTTCTGAGTCGAGGGGTGGTGAAGCAGTGTGAGTTCATGATTGAACAGAAGGTGCTACCACTACCACCACTACCACTACCACCACTACCACTACCACCACTACCACTACCACCACTACTACTACCACCATTACTACTACCACCACAACTATTACCACCACTACTACTACCACCACTTCGACTACTACTACTACTACTACTACTACTACAACTACTTATACTACCTCCACTACTACCACCACCACCACAGCCACAAGCCACCGACAAGGCTCCCCACAAGAAGATGACCTTCCTCATGAGCTCTTCCAACATACAAAAACAGACCCACGTGGTTGATAACAATATCTATAATTATTATAGTCATTTTACTACTGATAATGATAATTATAATACTATTCATTATAATAATAATCTTAATACTTTTTATAATAATATTAATCATAATACTATTCATATAATAAAAAGAATAATAATAATAATAATA
>OX387255.1:9680810-9690810 GCA_947562095.1 Branchellion lobata | reverse complement strand
ATTGTCGGGTTAGGTTGGATTGCATTGACAATTAAAACTTCCCATTAAAAGATTCAAATTAATCAAATCTTCTATTAATTAATAATTATAATATTATAATTAATTCTTTAATTATGCATTCATATGAGAGCCCTCAAGGTCATTAGCTGGTGGCGTCGTCAACTCCAAACGTATTGAAGCTTGAAGGAGGAAGAGGGTGTATGACTCAACTGCCACGCTTAATTGGATGAAATCGCTGGAGAATACTATTGCAAAAATCAATCAATTACATTCAATTAGGCCTGGTTAAGTAATTTACGTTAATTAGGCCTGGTTAAGTAATTCACATTCAATTAGGCCTGGTTAAGTAGTTTCAGTTGATAACTTCAGAACGATTAATTTAAAAGTGAATTAAGTGCTTCCGATTTAACATTATTGCAAAATTTAATTAATTCTTCCTATCAATTACTCAATTCCCCTCAAATGAACCATTTCCGGTCTTAATAGCGCTTAATTTAATTGCTCAAAGGCCCCCTTGAGCCAGCCAAAAAAGCAGTTGAAACGCCAAGGGAACGAAAACAAAGCAGTTATTGGTTCTTAATCGGTTAATTTGCCAATTAATTAATTAATTAATTAATTAATTAATTAATTAATTAATTAATTATTTATATTTTTGTATTAATCTAATTAGCTTGCGTATAATGAGCTAAGTTTTTTTTATCTGATTATCAATTGATGAGAATAAATGAGTAAACTAATTGGTTGCACATTGGATGACGACCGAGTCACGTGATGCGAAGAACACACAGGCCTCCGTGCGGAGGAAGCGGAGATGAAAAGAGGCGGGAGAGCAAAAGACCGTCTGTCACGTGGTTGTAACGTGGTTGTAACGTGGTTGTAACGTGGTTGTCACGTGGTTGTAACGTGTCGTAACGTGGTTGTAACGTGGTTGTAACGTGGTTGTAACGTGGTTGTAACGTGGTTGTAACGTGGTTGTAACGTGGTTGTAACGTGGTTGTAACGTGGTTGTAACGTGGTTGTAACGTGGTTGTAACGTGGTTGTAACGTGGTTGTAACGTGGTTGTTGTGAAGTTGCGCAACGATACATATCGTTATATTCCGTTAATTCGTTACATGTTACGACTCAGAGCCTTACATATTATTACTCGTTACTGGCTCAAAACGCTACATTTCGTTACTTGTAACGACGTGAAACGTTAAATTTGAAAGAGCGGCATGAGGAATCGGAAGTACTGAACGGAGGAATGCTTGCAAAAATAGAAGACGCGTGCGGTAGAAAATGTTTAAAAGTGAAATTATAAATCGAAATAAATTAAAAGTTAATACAAAAATTTAAATTATTGAAATGTAAACTCAAAAATCAAAGTTATTTAAAAGTGAACCTAGGAAGTGGACTTATTTGAAGCTGAACTCAAAAATTGAAATGTTTAAAAGTGAAATTAGAAATGGTGGAATGTTTAAAAGTGAAATTAAAAACGGTGGCATGTTGCATACGACTGGAGGTTGGATGATGCTCATTCCAATTCAAATGTACGTGAAATAATTTAAACACACACACACACACACACACACACACACACACACACACACACACACACACACACACACACACACACACACACACACACACACACACACACACACACACACACACACACACACACACACACACACACACACACACACACACACACACACACACACACACACACACACACACACACACACACACACACACACACACACACACACACACACACACACACGGAGGCATTTGGTTACAATATTTTTTAAATAAATATTTGCGTAATGGCGATAAGCAAAAAAGAAGAATTAGTCAAAGCACGTGCATTTCACGTGCGTAAAAGCGGTAGTGTTTATAAGCTGTGTTGTTGTATGTGTTGTTGTATGTGTTGTTGTATGTGTTGTTGTATGTGTTGTTGTCTGTGTTGTTGTATGTGTTGTTGTATGTGTTGTTGTATGTGCTGTTGTATGCTCTGCGGTGTACTAGCTGTGGTGTGGGTTAGCTGTCATGCACGCCGGATATGCCCCAATTTACCTCTTTCTTCCCCTGCAACTTCCACCCATCCTTCAACCAGACAACTCTCTCAATCCCACCATACTCCATCACCCACACCAACCATCACCCCCACCAACCACACCCACCAGCCATGCAACCAACCAACCAAGCAACCGACCATCAAAAATGCCAACCAACAATGAAACCAACCAAGCAACAAAGAAACCAACCAAGCAACAAAGAAACCAACCAAGCAACAAAGAAACCAACCAAGCAACAAAGAAACCAACCAACCAACAAAGAAACCAACCAACCAACAAAGAAACCAACCAAGCAACAAAGAAACCAACCAAGCAACAAAGAAACCAACCAAGCAACAAAGAAACCAACCAAGCAACAAAGAAACCAACCAAGCAACAAAGAAACCAACCAAGCAACAAAGAAACCAACCAAGCAACAAAGAAACCAACCAAGCAACAAAGAAACCAACCAAGCAACAAAGAAACCAACCAAGCAACAAAGAAACCAACCAAGCAACAAAGAAACCAACCAACCAACAAAGAAACCAACCAAGCAACAAAGAAACCAACCAAGCAACAAAGAAACCAACCAAGCAACAAAGAAACCAACCAAGCAACAAAGAAACCAACCAAGCAACAAAGAAACCAACCAAGCAACAAAGAAACCAACCAAGCAACAAAGAAACCAACCAAGCAACAAAGAAACCAACCAAGCAACAAAGAAACCAACCAAGCAACAAAGAAACCAACCAAGCAACAAAGAAACCAACCAAGCAACAAAGAAACCAACCAAGCAACAAAGAAACCAACCAAGCAACAAAGAGACCAACCAAGCAACAAAGAAACCAACAAAGCAACAAAGAAACCAACCAAGCAACAAAGAAACCAACCAACCAACAAAGAAACCAACCAAGCAACAAAGAAACCAACCAAGCAACAAAGAAACCAACCAAGCAACAAAGAAACCAACCAAGCAACAAAGAAACCAACCAAGCAACAAAGAAACCAACCAAGCAACAAAGAAACCAACCAAGCAACAAAGAAACCAACCAAGCAACAAAGAAACCAACCAAGCAAACAACTAACCATTACATTTTTCTATCAACAGACGTGTTCATAACTTCCTTCCTCTTCTTTCCACATCTTCCTCTTCCACCCCCTCTTTCACAAAGCAATTCTTCTCTTCTTCAAACCCCCTCAAACCCCTTCAAACCACCACACCCACTCAAACCCCCTCAAACCCCCTCAAACCACCACACCCTCTCAAACCCCTTCAAATCACCCTCAAACCCCTTCAAACCCCCTCAAACCCCTCAAATCACTTCAAACCACCCTTCACGACGACTGCACCAGATCGACACATGACTTGACCTCTTTAACACTCGTTTTACTTCCCGCCACCGACACCTTATCCTCCTCCCCCTTGCTCTCCTCCTCGCCCCCATGGCCCTTGGCGAACGCACCTACGGACAGCCTGCCATCGGGCGCTAACACGCCGGTCACTGACTGAACCTCAATCTTCTCTCCCAGCTCGTACTCCTTCGAGAACTTACTCTTCGTCAGTCGCTCTGTTGTCTTCTCTTCGTGCTTCGCCCACACCCAGATTTTGTTGTCCTTGATCACCTGTAGTGGGTTGGGTGTTTGGGGGGGTGGTGGGTGTTTGAGGGGTGGTGGGTGTTTGGGGGGGTGGTGGGTGTAAGGGTTGGTTGGAGGGTTGTTTGAGGGAGTCGAAAAAGGATGTTGGAGGAGTTGTTGGGGAGGCTGGGAGTTTGAGAGGGAAGTTTAGACGGGCAGGATTGGTAGAGTGTTTGGATGGATGGATGATTGAAGAGGATAACCAAGGAGACTTCATTCCTTCAGTTTATATAGCTCTTAGTTGCAACATCCAAAATTATTTTTCCGGTCCCATTGTCAAAGTTCCAACCATCCCAAACATTGCATACACGTCACGTGGTTTTGACGTCATTAGACCATGTGATCAATGCCGTCAATTTAGATAGCGTTGTCTGTACCCTTGATCAATATCATTAACGACGTTGTGCACCCGCTATGTCAGTTTGTATGTATGTATGTGTGTGTGTGTGTGTGTGTGTGTGTGTGTGTGTGTGTGTGTGTGTGTGTGTGTGTGTGTGTGTGTGTGTGTGTGTGTGTGTGTGTGTGTGTGTGTGTGTATGTGTGTGTGTGTGTGTGTATGTGTGTGTGTATGTGTGTGTGTGTGTGTGTGTGTGTGTGTGTGTGTGTGTGTGTGTGTGTGTGTGTGTGTGTGTGTGTGTGTGTGTGTGTGTGTGTGTGTGTGTGTGTGTGTGTGTGTGTGTGTGTGTGTGTGTGTGTGTGTGTGTGTGTGTGTGTGTGTGTGTGTGTGTGTGTGTGTGTGTGTGTGTGTGTGTGTGTGTGTGTGTGTGTGTGTGTGTGTGTGTGTGTGTGTGTGTGTGTGTGTGTGTGTGTGTGTGTGTGTGTGTGTGTGTGTGTGTGTGTGTGTGTGTGTGTGTGTGTGTGTGTGTGTGTGTGTGTGTGTGTGTGTGTGTGTGTGTGTCCCATTTGTAGCTCAACTCGTTTCCACTTCATCTCATCCTACTTCATCCACTTCAAGCCAAAACTCCATCCATTCCATCAGAACTCACTTTCAGCCACCTCATCTAATACCTTGACCCACCCAACCCACACACCATCCATACCATCAATCCATCTTATCCAGCCATCCTTCTCTATCCATCCAATCCCCCCACCATCCCATCCAGCCCACCAACTTCATCTCAGCTACCCACATCAAACCATAAAACACACCAGTTCAACCAACAAACCAACTCACCAACCAAAGAAACTCTTCAACCAAAAATCTTTCCACCTATTAAATGAAGCCTCAAATTTATCTTTCAACAACCCCCAACAACCCCCAACAACCCCCAACAACCCCCAACAACCTCCAACAACTCCAACAACCCCCAACAATTCCCAACAACCTCCAACAACCCCCATCAACTCACAACAACTCCAACAGCCCACAATAACCTTCAACAACCCGCAAAAATCCCCCAAAACCCCCCATAATTTTTCAAAACCTTTCAAAACTTTTCAAAACCTTCCAAAGCCCTCCAAAACCCTCCAAAACTGGATCACCTGCACAGTGATGTCTTGTGGCTTGAAAATACAGCCCATGTCAACCAACAGCACCAACCTCCGCTGGCCGTTCTCCTCCCTGAAGGTGGGCACCCCTATCTTGTCTTTGGAGGGCGTGTCTTGGCCTGGAGAGTTGGAAGGAGACCTGGAACCGGCTGGAGAGGAGTTGAGGCCGGTGGCTGAGAAGTGGGTTGAGGACACCGGACTGTGGGTAGTTGGTTTGCTGTTAGTGGGGGTGGGAAGGGGGTGGTTGGGTTGTTGGTGTGGGGGGGGGGGGGAAGTTGGGTAGAAGTGTTGGGGGATGAGTGGGGTGAAGGGTGTAGGAGGGGCAAACATGTGATTTTCTTTTTAATTTCCAAACAAACACCTGCTCACACACAAAACATCTCCTGACAACTGCCCCTTCAACGAGCCCTCACAACTCTTCACCAAACAAAACAGAAACAAATAATTAATCCAAAAAAACCCCCCAAAAAACCCATCCAAACAAACACCAAACAAATCCTCCAAACATCCACAAAGACCCACAAAGACCCACAAACACCCACAAACTATCCAAACACTCACAAACACCCACAAACTATCCAAACACCCACAAACACCCACAAACACCCACAAACTATCCAAACATCCACAAACACCCACAAACACCCACAAACACCCACAAACTATCCAAACATCCACAAACACCCACAAACACCCACAAACACCCACAAACTATCCAAACATCCACAAACACCCACAAACACCCACAAACACCCACAAACATCCACAAATCCTTCAAACCTCCAAAAACACCCTCCAAACACCCACAAACACCCACCTGGGTCTGCGGAGGTCGTGGTAGGAAGACCTACCTCTGAGAGGGGCCTCCACAATGAGGATGTGGTCTGCCGTGAGGTAGGACTTGAACCGTGAGGCGTCCACCTCTTTCGGCTTCTGTATCTTGCGCTCGTATGTCCTCAAAACTGTGGCTGTGGTGGCTGTGGTGGCTGTGGTGGCTGTAGTGGTAGTGGTTGATGCAGTGGTATTGTCTGTTGTGTTTTTGGTGTCGTTTGTAGCTGTAGTAGTAGTGGTGGCCGCTGGGGTAGTTTTTGTGGCATCTGTTGTGGCTATTGTGGCTGTGGTAGCTGTGGTGGCATCTGTTGTGGCTATTGTGGCTGTGGTAGCTGTGGTGGCATCGCTGAAAGGGGGGGAGGAATAGATGGAAAGGTTGTTGATGGTGTTTGAAGTGGCGGCGTTTTTGAGGTGTCTGCTGGGACTGTGTGTCAGCCGGTTCAACGAAGGTGACGTCATCACTCTGTTTGAGAGTGCTTCTTTGTCGTTGTTGTTGTTGTTTTCTGATGTTTGAACACTAGAAATAGAAAATGGAGGGTTGTTGTTGTTGTTGTTGTTGTTGTTGTTGTGTGGAGGGTTTTTTTTGTTATTGTTGGAGTTTTCTTGGTTTTGTAGGCTGTTGGGACTGACGATTGAATTGCTAAGAGCGTTGTTAAGGGCGTTGCTAGGTGGGTCGGAGGGAGGGATGGAAGAAAGGTTAGAAGAAGAAAGAATGGATGAAGGAGGGATGGATGAGGAAGGAATGGATGAGGGAGGGGGGTTGGATGGTTCGTACTTGTGGGCTCTCACAATGATCCTCTCTCCATCGTTGCAGACGCTGACGGACGACAGCTCGTAATTCCTGACGTCGAATCGGATCCTGAACTTCCTGCCTACGTCAGGGTAGTCAAGGAAGACAGTCTTCATCTTTTTCAGGTCCAGGATGTCTGTGGAGCCTCTCCTCTTGACCACCAAGGGGTCATTCAACATCTCCTCACTGCCCCACACCCGGTCGGTGGGGTGCAGCTGCAGGAACTCGTTGCGCATACGCTCAATCTCCTTCTCCCACGACTTGCGTTTCCTCCTCACGTCGGCCTCTACCCTCTTCTCCAGGTCCTTGAGGCCCACTGACTGACGAGTCTCGAAGGACATGGAGTCCATCACCAGGGGGACCTCCACACACTCCCCCTGCTGCGTCCCGAAGCTGCTTGAGGTCTCCATGCTCGTATGGGTGGATGCCCGTGTGTGTGTGTGTGTGTGTGTGTGTGTGTGTGTGTGTGTGTGTGTGTGTGTGTGTGTGTGTGTGTGTGTGTGTGTGTGTGTGTGTGTGTGTGTGTGTGTGTGTGTGTGTGTGTGTGTGTGTGTGTGTGTGTGTGTGTGTGTGTGTGTGTGTGTGTGTGTGTGGGGGGGGGGGGGTGTACGTGTGTGTGTGGGTGGGTTTAAGCGTGTGTGGTTGTATGTGTGTGGTTGTATGTGTATTTGTGTATGGTTTTTAGGATGGTTGTTTGTGTGGGTTGTTGGGGGTGTTTTTATCTGTTAATCGCTTGTCTCTTTTTTCCCGCAGTCAACTCAAATCACAAAATTTTATTTTTCTCAAATTTTCGTTCCAATTTTCTTTTTTTTTTTTTGTTTTTCTTTTTATTTATTTATTTATTTTTTATTTTTTGTTTATTTTTTTCAATCTTCACTCTTCATGTTTCATCGACGCCATTAATTTGTCTTTTGTGTACAAACCCATTTTTAGCGAATCTCTTCCACATTCAAAATTCACACTTCTTTGTTTTCATTTGCTTTCCCCCTTCGGATTCTCTTCTATATTTTTATTTTTATTTATTTTTATTATTATTTTTTGTTTCCAACTGTTTATATATTTTTTTCAATTTTCTATGTAAAGTTTTTTTCAGTACTGCAATCTTATTTTTGTTTTTTGGTTATTTCATTTTTTCAATTTTTTTCAATTTTTTTCACGGATTTCTGAAACAAATTACATTTTAGTGAATTTTCAACAAAATTTATTTAAATTTAAATTTAAATTTAAAAAATAAAAACACCAATTTATTCCGAAATAATTATTAAATTATAATTTAAAACATAGAAACTGTATTCAAACCGAGTTAAAACCAGAGATGTTTCGAAGAATATTCCTACACAGCTCCACAAAATTGTTTCTATTTTAACCTCTAATTAATATTCATGTGGCTATTTTTACTTCTAATTAATATTCATGTAGCTATTTTTAATGAATTTTTAAATTTAATGACCTGATTAATCCGACCAATCAGCCACCTTGATACAATACGACACAGTACGATCGATACAAAACAACATCATACGATACAGAAGGCAACGATACAATGCAACACCATAAAATACAAAAGGTCATGATACGATACAAAAGGGCATGATACGATACAAAAGGGCATGATACAATACAAAAGGGCATGATACGATACAAAAGGGCATGATACAATATAAAAGGGCATGATACGATACAAAAGGGCATGATACAATACAAAAGGGCATGATACGATACAAAAGGGCATGATACAATACAAAAGGTCATGATACAATACAAAAGGGCATGATACAATACAAAAGGGCATGATACAATAAAAAAGGGCATGATACGATACAAAAGGGCATGATACAATACAAAAGGGCATGATACAATACAAAAGGGCATGATACAATACAAAAGGGCATGATACAATACAAAAGGGCATGATACGATACAAAAGGGCATGATACAATACAAAAGGGCATGATACGATACAAAAGGGCATGATACAATACAAAAGGGCATGATACAATACAAAAGGGCATGATACGATACAAAAGGGCATGATACGATACAAAAGGGCATGATACAATACAAAAGGGCATGATACAATACAAAAGGGCATGATACAATACAAAAGGGCATGATACAATACAAAAGGGCATGATACGATACAAAAGGGCATGATACGATACAAAAGGGCATGATACGATACAAAAGGGCATGATACAATACAAAAGGGCATGATACAATACAAAAGGGCATGATACGATACAAAAGGGCATGATACGATACAAAAGGGCATGATACGATACAAAAGGGCATGATACAATACAAAAGGTCATGATACGATACAAAAGGGAATGATACACAACATTAAAATGCAAAAGATAAAATACAAAATGATGAAAAAACAACATTAAAAAAATCAACACATGAAACACACGTAAACACACAAGCACACACAGAGACACATAAAAATACATAAAAACACACACAACAACACACATAAAAACACAGACGAGAAAACATCGATGAGAAGGCCTGGTAACAATGGTGTTTTTAATGCAAACAATCGCTTCATTCTTCTATCCATCCATCCATCCGCCCATCCATCCATCCATCCATCCATCCATCCATGCATCCATCCATCCATCCATCCATCCATCCATGCATCCATCCATTCATGCATCCATGCATCCATCCATCCATCCATCCATCCATCCATCCATCCATCCATCCATCCACCTATCCATCCATCCATCCATCCTTCCATCCATTCATTCAAGAATTAAAAAAAATATATAATTTTTGAAAATGATAAATTAAAAACAACAGCGTTTGTGGGGAGTCGTGTGTATATCAAAGAAACAAGAAATAAAAAAATTAATAATAAAATTAATAAAAAATAAAAAACAATTTAAAAAAAATAAAAAAATTAAAAATAAAAAAAATAAAATTAAAAAAATTAAAACGAAAGAAATAAGTGCAAAAGTAGGGATTTGAGCTCCAAGTACTTGGGAAGTGAGGTGGGAGAACTAAAAGTGAACGAAATAAAAAAAATTGTTAAAAATATAAACAGTTGGATTAAAAGTGAACGAGAAAAAAAATTTTTTGTTAATATAAACAGTTGGATTAAAAGTGAACGGAATAAGTGAAAAGTTGACTTGGAGAGATGGATGAGTCAATTGAGGATTTGGAGTTATTCAATTAGAAAGTCGAGAGACCTTTGGAGGCATTAAGACCACA
>OX387255.1:9665810-9673310 GCA_947562095.1 Branchellion lobata | reverse complement strand
AAAGTGAAACTTCAATTTAAAAAGGTGCAAAGTGGTACAATGGTCTTCTTGGTGTTGCTGTAGAAGGGGTTGAAGCCGATGCTGGCCACCATGGGAAACACCCCCCCCTCCTCCACCCTGGCCCACCCATAGTAGATGCCACTCTTCAACTCCTTCGGGAGAAGATCTGTCACCTCTTCTGAAAAGTTTGCTGTGTGTGGTGCAGTTGAGATGTGTGTGGTGCAGTTGAGGTGTCTGTGTGGGGTGCATTTGGAGTTTTTGTGTGTGGAGGTTTTTGGTGTTTTAAATCTGCATTTGACACTTTCAAAACCATGTTTTGCAAAGTATGAGATAAATTATGCAATAATTCAAATATAAAAAACAAAGTAAACTTATTATAAAGTTGAATGATATGTGTTTTAAAATTGTAAAAGATTGGTGGCGTTATATTTATTAACCTTAATCACTTCTCACCTGTCGGGAAGCCGAGTTGCTTTGCTCCTCTCCCGAAGCCTTTGACAATCGTTCCTTTGGTGAAATAAGGTAGAATCGAAAGCATTCCTTTCTTATTTTCAGTTAGTTTAACTTCAAAATAAAACCCAATCTAATAATTATGTTTTTGACATTATCCTAACTTTTACAATGTTACGAAGTATGATGTGCCCAGAAAATATGGAAGACAAAAGAAAAAAAAATTCAAGTGTAAATAGTATATATTATATAATATTTGTTAAAGATAATAATAATATTTATTTAAATTAAAGAACGCACCCTACCAATACTTTACCCTCAGCTAATCAGCCACGGTTCTCCTATATAAAGCTCTATTTGAGAGTCGAAAGATCATTTCTGTCTCTTTTCTCTTTCCCTTTCACCTGGTGTAATTTCGTTTTTATTTCTCAAATGCATTCATTTTAATTTTCGTGCATAGTTCATTCTGTTTTTAAACTCGCGTCGTCTAATAGTTGCGTGACTGCCGAAATGCAAGCGGTTCTGTAGTTCTACCGCTCGCAACGTTTTTGCGTTATAAATTAATAACTGTATATTGAAATTTTTTTTTAAATATTGTGTGGAGCAATTCTCATCGCGTCTGCATTTTTTGTTCATAAGTAAATGTAAAATGAAAGCTTACTTTTCCAGAACCGGTCTTTGTTCTCAAGATGTCTATCTGCAACTTGAAGCTGGCTAAACCCGCTCCAGACTTTTCTGGAACGGCGGTGGTGAACGGTGAGTTCAAGACCATCAAGTTGTCCGACTACAAGGGCAAATATCTGGTCCTTTTCTTCTACCCCCTCGACTTCACTTTCGTCTGCCCTACCGAGATCATCGCCTTCTCCGAGGCAACCAAGAAGTTCAAAGAGATTGGCTGCGAGCTGGTCGGCTGTTCCACTGACAGCCAGTTCACCCACCTCGCCTGGTGCGTCATCTTTTTGCTATAAAAATAATTTATAGAATTATTTTTTTATCGTGAATTTTTTTAAAACAATTTCGTTAAAAAAATTTGAAATTTAATCAATTTTTTTATAGTTCAAAATCATTTTTTAGAATGTTTTTTGCAACAAAAACCTCATGCAAGATTTTCCAGCGTCAAAAGCTTCACTTTTCAATTCTCTGTAACTCACTTTAACCCTCATTCACCCTGACTCCACAAATTCCTCTCCATCTCAGTCTCCAACCCACATTTTTGCACCTATCTTTTTCCACTACATGGAACCTTTTTTTTCACCTCCACCTTTCCATATTCACCCTCAGACTTCTCCCCATTCACATTTGTTCCACCCAAGCCCACCTTTCACCCACCTTTTTTCCACCCAAGCCCACCTTTAACCCATCTCAGGATCAACACCCCTCGTAAGCAGGGGGGTCTTGGAAGCATTGAGATGCCCTTGTTGGCTGACAAAAATGCCAGGATCTCCAAGGCATACTGTGTCT
The DNA here is from genome assembly GCA_947562095.1 of Branchellion lobata. Lineage (NCBI taxonomy): Eukaryota > Metazoa > Annelida > Clitellata > Hirudinida > Piscicolidae > Branchellion > Branchellion lobata. Next base: position 9,671,399 of record OX387255.1, on the reverse strand, counting down.
ATGACGAGGAATCAGGAGTCGACTTCAGGTTAGAAGTGGTGGCTGTGGTGGTTGTTGTGGCTATGGGGGTTGTGGTGGCTGTGGTGGTTGTTGTGGCTATGGGGGCTGTGGTGGCTGTGGTGGCTGTGGTGGTTGTTGTGGTTGTGGTGGTTTTGGTGGCTGTGGTGGTTGTTATGAATGTGGCTTTTGGTTTGGAAATAATAAGTGGTAGAAGAAGCGTTTATTTTGTTATTTTCATTTTTTCTCCTTCCTTTCCTCCTCTCCTCAATCAAGTTTTATAAAACATTTATGAAAAATTTAAATTATTTCACAACAGCCATAAAACATCTGCTCCACATTGGAACCAGATCCTCTTCTTTAATTCCATCTCGAGAATTCACTCACATTCAGCGCATGCGCAAACGTCGTCTGCCTGCGTCGTCTGCCTGTGTCGTCTGCTTCACTGCTTGCGTCAGTAACTTAGGCATAATAATAAATAATAATATTAATACTAATTATTATATTATTCTTAATACACAAATAAAAACATACTTGCATACATGCGTGCATACAAATATACAAGCACTTTAAGTACCTGTATTTCCAGATACAAACCGCACAAACGCACACATACACGTACACGTACACGTACACGTACACACTTAGCAGGTCATGCTTAGTGGTATTGAGTTTCCAGCACTTCCGCCTAATAACTCTTGAAAGCATTATGGATTGCAATTTAATTTACACCCTCCATCACCCCCGCCCCTCCATCCCCTCCCCCACTTTTTCTTTCTTCATCCACCTCCTCCACACTCCTCTCATCTCCATTCTATCCCCTTACACATTCTACCTCGTCATCCTCTCTTCTCCCTCTTTCCCCTTCTTTACTCCACCTCTCAATTTCATCAACACCCCTCCTAATTTTCCACATTCCAACTCACCCCCCCATTCTCTCCACCTTCATATCTTCATCCCTATCCTTTCCAACCTTCTAATCCTCCTCTACCTCCACCACCACCACCACAGAGGCCTCTTCATCATCGACGGCAAGCAGAACTTGCGACAGGCCACCTTGAACGACCTCCCGGTGGGCAGGTCGGTGGAGGAGGCACTACGACTCGTCCAGGCCTTCCAGTTCGTCGACAAGCACGGCGAAGGTGGGTGGGAAGGGGGTTTTTGTAGTGTGGTGATGGTTGAATAGGATATTATAAATCAATTTTAATCTTCATTTTTAATTCTTTCGTTTTTTTCCTCCTCCTCCTCCTCCTCCTCCTTCTTCTCTTCTTCCTTTTCCTCCTCCTCCTTCTTCTTCTCTTCCTCCTCTTCCTCTTTCTCCTCTTCCTTTTCCAGTGTGTCCAGCCAACTGGAAGCCTGGAGCAGCTTCGATGAAGGCAGACCCCAACAAGAGCAAGGAGTACTTTGAGAAGAGCAACTAAGATGAAGAAGAAGAAGAAGAAGAAGAAGAGGAAGATGATGAGGGGAGGGGGATGGGGTAGGAGGATGAAGGTGGTGGGGTAAGAAAGAGGAAGATGATGATAAAGAAAAAATATATATCGAAACTAAATTACATTTATTGGTGTTAGGAGCAACCTCTGTCCGTTGTGACTTCGAAGCCTTTAGTCTGGCTAATTGACTTTAATTGGACACTTACCCATGCATTGGTGTCCATTGATTAGTCGATGTTGTCTTGGTAGCCATTAAAAGTGTCTCTCGCCTTCGTTGGTGCAGTCGAGCGGAACCGGGTGCACTCGAGTGTGCCGCCTTGTCTATTATTATTCTTATTTCTTTTATTATTATTATTCTTATTTTTATTAGTAGTAGTAATCAATTTAAATTATAATTAATCATTACTGGTTAGCATTCTCGAGTGTGGTTTGTCAGCTCAGTTGACACACTTCGAGCCGTCACGTGCCTCGCTGTCGTCAATCTTATGACGTTGAATCAGTGCACGTAACCACTAGTGAATGACACGGTTGCGGTGTCATTCGATGGACTTCCCAAGGATTCATGCGTGCGTCTGGCGCCTATGGGTGGAAACCTAGCTTGACGTGAGTTGCTTTAATGTTCACCAGCTTTGACTCAGGTGCGGGTAGAATATTCAAGTCAAAGGTCATCACTCGAGTGGATCCGCTCATGATGGTTGCAAGAACTTGCTAAGGAGAAGAACCATGCAAGCAGAAAAAGTCGCAGAAAAAAAAATGCATGTGAGGAGGTAGTGTTTGACGGCTGGAGAACACCTGCATGACATCTTCCTCCTCAGCAGCACACGTGATGCTGCTTGAGACAGTCCTCTATCCTATAATAATGATCCAATCAGCCCATCCACCTCCGATGCAACACATCAGTTCGTTTGTTCCCATTATAGCTCAGCAGCTTAAGGGATATATTATCGTTCTAATTACAATTAGAAGAGGTGAAACTAAACACCACTAAAGCCACTTCACAGGCTGCTGAGCAACTAGACGACCGCTTGCATTCGAAGCCATGACTCTCGTCTAGTCTTCCAACCACTCGGCCACTCCAGCATGCCGTCTTCTTTTCTTTTCTGCCTTCACTATCTTTTTGTTACTCCAACCTCACTCCTCCCCCCTTCCTCCATCCATACTTCCTGCTTATCTTCATGCTCTTCCTCTCCATAGAGCCCACACAACACTTTTACCATCAATTTGAATCTAGTTGCATCAATGAATTCTCCCAAAGCACTCCCAAAAAACCCTTTCACTCGCTGGGGCCACCTGATGACTAAGCCACTCTAGCATGGCGTCTGCTCTTGTATCCTTGTGTATTTTCTTGTATTCTTGTTTAATTCCCTGTATTCTTGTGTATTTCATTGTATTCCTGTGTATGGCTTTGTATTCCTCTGTATTTCATTGTATTCCTGTGTATTTCTTCGTATTTCTGTGTATGGCTTTGTATTTTTGTGTATTTCTTTGTATTCTTGTGTATTTCTTTGTGTTCCTGTGTATTTCTTTGTATTTCTGTGTATTTCTTAGTATTCTTGTGTATTTCTTTTTATTCCTGTGTATTTCTTTGTATTTATTGTGTATTATTTTTCAAATCTTCATTGTTTCGTTGTATTGCACCTTATTGTATCTTTCGAACGGCATTGTATTGTATCACACCGAAGCACTCCCTGCTGCTTCAATCGTCTTGAGGTTTCATGCTTTTGCACTAAAAAAGGAAAAAAAAAAAAATTCAAAAAAACAAAAATAAAAATTAGGAGAAGTCTCATTCACAGTGCAAAACTATTTTCTAGCGCTTGATTGAGACGACCAAGGTAATTTGTAGCAAACCACGTGGTTTTGAATGTCCGGAAATGAGGAGATGGAGGAAGAGGAGAAGAAAAGGAAGAGAAGGAGGAAGAGGAGTAGGAGAAAGAGGCAAAAATGATAATGAAAGAGAAGAAGAGATGAAGAAGGAGAGGAAGAGGAAGAAGACGAAGAAGATGAAGAAGGAGAGGAGGAGGAAGAAGACGAAGAAGATGAAGAAGGTGCTGTTGTAAGGCAAAGACTACAGCGAAGTACGAAAAACAGGAACGATTAACGGCATTTAAAGAAAGGTGGGAGGGTGTGGAGTTGGTGGTGGTGGTGTGGAGTGGGTGGTGGTGGTGTGGAGTGGTTGGTGGTAGTATGGAGTTGTTGATGGTGGTGTGGAGTGGTTGGTGGTGGTGTGGAATGGCTAGTGGCAGTGTGGAATGGCTGGAGGGGGTGTGGAGTGGCTAGTGGCAGTGTGGAGTGGCTGGAAAGGGTGTGGAGTGGCTAGTGGCAATGTGGAGTGGTTGGTGGCAGTGTGGAGTGGCTAGTGGCAGTGTGGAGTGGCTGGAAGGGGTGTGGAGTGGCTGGAGGGGGTGTGGAGTGGCTAGTGGCAGTGTGGAGTGGCTGAAAGGAGCATGAAAATCTGAAGTCACTGAGACACACGCTCATCACAGGCTGCACCTCACAACTGGCGTTTGGCAACTCGTCTGATTAGAGCGTCACGGCTTGTTTTGAGAACAAACAACCCTTGTTTTCATTGTTGGCAGCGTGTTGCTGCTGTTGTTGTTGCTACATTCCGCTATTAGCGTAATGGCCTCAATCGGCCTGACCAGCTCGCTGTCCTCCTCCTTCTGCTTCTGGCCATGTGTGTGTGTGTGTGTGTGTGTGTGTGTGTGTGTGTGTGTGTGAGTGTGTGGGTGTGTGTGTTTGTGTTTGTGTGTGTGTGTGTGTTTGGCTGTTTTTCCGTTTATGTGTGTTTGTTTAATTGTCCGTACGTGTGTTTTTTTTGAATTTTTTAAATGTTTGTTTTTGTTTGTTTTTTGTTTGTTTTTTTAGTTTTTATTTTGTTTCACCTTTGCTTGTTTGCTGAGACGTTTTAAGTTTTTGATTATGTTTGATGGTTTTGAGTTTCAGCATGTTTGTGTGTGTGTGTGTGTGTGTGTGTGTGTGTGTGTGTGTGTGTGTGTGTGTGAGTGTGTGTGTGTGTGTGTGTGTGTGTGTGTGTTTGTGTGTGTGTGTGTGTGTGTGTATGTGCGTGTGTGTGCGTGCACGTGTTCAGAAAAGTGGAATAGTAGGTGTGGGTGTGTGCAAAACAGTGTCCTGCTTTTATCTTATTAATAACAACTCGTCGAAGAATAATCCGACTGAATGCCCTTTGATGAATGAGCAAAAAATATAAACACACCCACCCACACACACACATACACACACACACACACACACACACACACACACACACACACACACACACACACACACACACACACACACACACACACACACACACACACACACACACACACACACACACACACACACACACACACACACACACACACACACACACACACACACACACACACATACACACACACACACACACACACACACACACACATACACAACACACACACACACACACACACACACACACACACACACAAACACACACACACAAACACACACACACACACACACACACACACACACACACACACACACACACACACACACACACACACACACACAACCTCAGTCTTTATATAGTCTAGCGCCATTGATAAGGAAGATAATAGCTACATCACCTAGTAACATACAACACACCGCTCACCTAGCTTCACTCCAGCCATGAATAAAAGATCCCAACTATTTCAGCAGCTCCGCCTCTACCAAGCCCACCAATCATGGCATCGCAATGTGGCACAATTGTTGCTAATTATAGCCACCAATCACATGTAAGTAGGTGTTGAAGAACCATCTAATACCACGTGACCTCACTCAACCTTCCATCCACCACTCTTTCGTTACTAGACACCTTCGTTACCATGACAACCACTCTTCCGCCTGTGGCCTTGTGCTTTATCGGACCTCTCTTCTTCTTCTCTCCTTACTTTTTATTTCCTCTCTCTCTTTTTTTCACTTTTTTTTCCTTTTTTTTTCTTTTTTTCCTTCTTATTTTCCTTCCTCTTCCTTTCTTCTTCTCCCTTTCTTTTCCACCTCCTCCATCGCACACCACGTCAAAGACTACCCATACAGCTTACTTATTAATTCCATTTTAATAATAATAATAATCGTTTTGTATTGTATTAACTGCATATACGTGAATTTATATGATTAAATATTTTTAAAAGTG
>OX387255.1:9658310-9660810 GCA_947562095.1 Branchellion lobata | reverse complement strand
CCATTAATCCATCTATTCATCCATCCATTCATCCATCCATCATCCATCCATCCACCTATCTCCCCTTCATCCATCCATCCATCCACCTATCCCCCCTTCATCCATCCATCCATCCATTCATCCATCCATCATCCATCCATCCACCCATCCATTTGCTAATTAATTAGAAAATCCAAAAATGAATAAATTAACCAATTAATTTAAATAAATAAACATTAAAGTCATAAATATTAAATAAATAAATAATAATATCAATAATAATAATAGTTTAAATAAATAAATATTAAATAAATAAATAATAATAATAATAATAATTTAAATAAATAAATATTAAATAAATAAATAATAATAATAATAATAATTTAAATAAATAAATATTAAATAAATAATAATAATAATAATAATAATAATAATTTAAATAAATAAATATTAAATAAATAATAATAATAATAATAATAATAATTTAAATAAATAAACATCAAATCCAATGAATATCATAAAACTTCGCTCTCTCCGTAGGCAGAAACCGCCCAACAAGTTACGCGCCATTTTTTTAGTTTTTTTAAGATTTAAGTTAACTTTTGGTTTACTTCTTTTTTTCAATTTATTTTTTTTCTATTTTAATTTTTTTCTATTTAATTTCACTTTTTCAATGTTTAATTTTTCATTTCGTTAAACTCAATTCATTTTTATTTTTATATTTCGATTTTTATTTTTTTTGTTATTTTTTTTTTCAATATTTGACAATATTTTTGTTTTTTCTGTTTTTTTTTTCAATATTTGATTATATTTTTATTTTTTTATTTTCATATTTTATATTATTTATATTATTTATTTTTTTAATTATTTTTTCATTTTTCATGTTAGTTCCTTCAAATTCCATTCATTTTTCCATTTTTTTACGAACTCTACAGACCATGGCAGAATTTAATAACAAAGGGTTTATTAGAATAAATATTGTTAATAGCAGGAACAAAAATAAAATAAAAAGAAATAATAACAATAATAACTATAATAAAAAAAAAAGAAATAATAACAATAATAACTATAATGAAATAAAAAGAAATAATAACAATAATAACTATAATGAAATAGATAGAAGCGGAAAATTATGCCATCATTTGAATATCACGTGACGATGGTGGTGGTAACAATGATGAAGTAACAATGCTACGTCACATTACTGCACACACACTCACACGCACACAAACACACACACACACACACACACACACACACACACACACACACACACCCACACACAACACACAAACACACACACACACACACACACACACACACACACACACACACACACACACACACACACACACACACACACACACACACACACACACACACACAACACACACACAAAGAGCGCATAAAGTGGTGTCCAAACAGTTATTAATATGAACGTGTGTTTGTAGGGTCTCCCAGGAAATCACACGCCAGAGCTCCTCTCAGCGCTCCATCCATCCATCCATCCATCTATCCATCCATCCATCCATCCATTTTTCCATCCATCTATCCATCCATCCATCCATCCATCCATCCATCCATTCTCATTTTTTTATCCATCCATTCTCATTAAATAATAATAATAATAAAAATAAAAATAAAAATAAAAATAAAAATAAAAATAATAATAATAATAATAATAATAATAATAATAATAATAATAATAATAATAATAATAATAATAATAATAATAATAATAATAATATAATTCTTCTTGTTATTCCTCTTATCCACCAGCTCTATCATTTTTTGAGAACAAAACAAAGTGGTTAGCTCTTGAGCTCAAAAATACAAGGCACATAATAACAGGAAAAACAACAACAGCGATAATAATAATAATAATAAAAATGAAAATAATTAAAAATATTAAAAACAAAAAATAATAATAATATTATGATAATAATAACAAAAAACGAAAAAAGATTTTAACGGAATTTAGTTATATTAGCCGTATTGGAATATTTCGATATAGAAAAAAATAAAATAAAAAAAAATATAAAAAAATAAAATAAAAATAATATAAATAATAATGAATAGTTATTATCAGTATTGCTGTTTTACTATTCATTCAACGTCTCTTCCTCTACCACACCCCCATACCACCTTAACACCCCCCTACAACGCCCCTCTACACCACCCGCCTACACCACCCCCTACAACACGCCCCCCTACACCACCCCCCCACAACACCCCCCTACACCACCCCCCTACAACACCCTCCCCCCCCATGCCTCCTCAATTGCCTGCCTTGGCTATTTTGTCAGCTTCGTCTTTCAAACTCAATTTCCTGTTTCAGCGTCCAAAACTTTCAATTTTTTGAATCTTTTTTTTATTAAAAATTTTCGTTTCTTAAAATAATAAAAAATTAATTAATATTTTTTTTATTTTAAATTTTGTTTTTTTTCATTCAACTCTTTTTTCCTTGTTCATCTGCCACCATTGACGTTGTCTTCCTCGCAACAACTCTCAATCCTCCTTC